>PVJO010008561.1:0-74550 GCA_004026905.1 Hystrix cristata | reverse complement strand
CCCCCCCGTTGACCGCATGGCTGATTCAACCTCGGTGTCAATCAACTTTTTTTCTCCGGTTCCTTATTTAAATAAAGTTTAAAGCTCCTCCTCTCTCCAGCCCACCAAAAAAATCTGAAACTATAAATTGGGCTTTGCGCGCCGCAGCCCGGGAGAGTCAGAAAGGCGAGGGGCGCCGGGAGCAGGCGTGTGGGACTCCAGACCGGAGAGCCGGCGGCTGCGCCTTCCCTGCACCGGGACCTTCGCGAAGCACCGCATCCTCGCCCTGCCCCGCGCGAGCTCCCACGATGACCACCACCCTCGTGTCCGCCACCATCTTCGACCTGAGCGAAGTTTTATGCAAGGTAAAGAGTGTTGGGGGGGCGTTTGCTTTTCAAAAAGTCCTTTTCTTTTGCTTGAAAAAAAGAACCACCTAAAAGTTTGGGTCTCGGGAAGCAGAGGCTAAGAGGGGAGTGAAGGGAGGTGGTTCTCTTCTCTCGCATTTTCCACCCAGTTTGAAGGAATTCGGCCCTGTCTTGGAGTTTCAGCAACTCCTGGCGGGCTTACAATGGGAACTGGGGCGCAGAGTTTTGAGGGGCGAGGTCTTCGAGGTGGGTCTGCCGGGTCAGGAGTGTGGGGCAAGTTTGGGGCGACTTTTTCGCACTCTGAATGTGCTGCTTGAGGCGGGGTTCGCTGGTCTCCTCGCTTCTCCGTGTGCGCCCTGGGTGTGTGCGCCTGGCTTCAAGTGTGCCCGGCACCATTACCGGCCTGTGGGGTTGGGGCTTGGGGGGACTCCCTCGAGGGAGACACTCTCGGGACTATGTCATGCTGGCAGATTTCCCCCTCTGCTTTTGGGGAGCCGGGGATTTGAGAGGACGAAAAAGGTCGAGGGTTGTGATTCAAAAAGGTGTCGCAGAGCGAGTTTGCTCTGGGGCTGGCGACCGCCTTGTCTCAATTGCCTTCCTCCGCGGTAGCCACCGCGCCGCGAACTGGGGGTCCAAGTGGGCTGAGCAGCTCACCTGAGCTGCGAGGCGGGGTGGCGCATCGACTGGGGGCAGGGGGACAGCGGGCAGAATGTTGCCTGAGCTCGAGAATCCCCGCCTGAAACAATTTAATGGAGGCCTCTGTAAGCCAGATAGCTTGCTTGCCATCGGTGTTGAAAAAAACAAGTTTTAAACCTGGAATGTGCTAGGAGTGCGTTTGAAATGTACCTAACAAAAGCCTGTGGAGGCTGTTAAATGTTTTTCCAGCCCTCTCCCCCCAGTTTGAAAGGGTGAAGCTGCTAGGCTACTTTTAATTGCTGAAGTGTTTTGCCTTCTCTTAAACACGTCGGGTCATGTTGCTCTCCTTTCCCAGCTTGCCGCCCCTGTCGGCACAGCTTGCCAAGGCCCCAGGGCTGTAGGGTTGGGGCGCAGGGACGCGGAGGAACTGAAGAGCAACTTCGAAAAGTTTGAATTTTCAGCCTCCTTCCCTCCCTTGCGCTTTTTCCCAGCTGCCCTGCCCGCGCAGCGGCACAGCTCCCCTGCTCCTCTTCCTCCTCTTTCCTGCTCTCCCGCTCTTTGATCTATTTCTTTCTCCCCCCTCCTTCCCCCGCAGGACTTTTTAAAATGAACCTCTTTGTTGGGAACCGGCTCTCCACTGGGTTCCTGTAATCCGCTCGGTGGGGTGGTTGTGGTTACAGATTCCCCATCCCCTGCTGCAGATCCTGAGGGACCAACTTTAGAATTTGCACAATGACACCCACTTGGGCCAAGAGCCAGCTCCTAGGTCCCTTACCCACCCACCGCCTTTCTAAATCTTAGGTACACTTTGGGCAGGTGACTAGGGTCCCTTCAGAACAGAACCCTGCCTGTGAGGACTCTGCACTCCTCCAGTCTGGTGTTGACTGCTAAGTGTGTGTGTGTGTGTGGGGGGTGTCGGTTGCTGCTTTCCTTTCCATCTGCAGCTTTGCCTTCAAAATTAAACACTGCTGCCCTTATCCAAGTCTCTCTTGCTTGCAGCCAGGAGACAAGTCCAAAGGCATTTTCCCAGAGAAGGGGTTGGGAAACGGGAGAAGAGTGTTTTAGGCATCAAATCCCAGTCTCCCCCACCACAGACCAGGCCCTTCCCCAGCAAGAAAAAACACAGGCAGCCTGAAAACCTGTTGCTGGAGGAAGGAAACACTTATGAAGGAGGAAGTTGAGCCTCTTGGGCCGGGTTGTGGGGGAGGGGCTACCAGCTGAGCAGAGACTAAGAGGGGACTTGGCCTATGTTTTGTCTTCTCTCTGGGGTCTACCTGTTTTTGTTAGGGGGAGGGAAATCTAGAGAAGTCTGCCTTGCGTGGGGTATTCGAGTTGAATCTATTTGGGAGGTAAAGTTATAGTTTATAGATTAAAATGGAATCTTTGGGGACTCAGGATAGGAAGGTGCACGTCAGGGGTTAGCAGAGAGCAGAATGAATATATAATTTGTCACCCTGGCCGGGATTTTGTGGTTTTTTTTTTTTTTTTTTTAATGCACGGGGCCAAAATAAACCCAGGTGGCTGGTGTGGGAGAAAGGGAGAGAAGGGGGCTGCAGAAGCAGAGGTGGTTCCTTAGGCAGAGACTGGGCCTTTCTGAGCCTGGAGGGGACTGTCATTCCTGGGCATACTTCTCTGGCCTGGTGGGTGTCACCTGTCAGTAACCATGCTTTCCCTTCTCCCTTTTCCCTCCAGGGTAACAAGATGCTCAATTACAGTACTCCCAACGCAGGGGGCTGCCTGCTGGACAGGAAGGCAGTGGGCACTCCTGCCGGAGGGGGCTTCCCTCGCAGGCACTCTGTCACCCTGCCCAGCTCCAAGTTCCACCAGAACCAGCTCCTCAGCAGCCTCAAGGGTGAGCCGGCCCCGGCTCTGAGCCCTCGGGACAGCCGCTTCCGAGACCGCTCTTTCTCTGAAGGGGGCGAGCGGCTGCTGCCCACCCAGAAACAGCCTGGGAGTGGCCAGGTCAACTCCAGCCGCTACAAGACGGAGCTGTGCCGCCCCTTTGAGGAAAACGGCGCCTGTAAGTACGGGGACAAGTGCCAGTTCGCACACGGCATCCACGAGCTCCGCAGCCTGACCCGCCACCCCAAGTACAAGACGGAGCTGTGCCGCACCTTCCACACCATTGGCTTTTGCCCCTACGGGCCCCGCTGCCACTTCATCCACAACGCCGAGGAGCGCCGTGCCCTGGCCGGGGCCCGGGACCTCTCCGCTGACCGTCCCCGTCTCCAGCATAGCTTTAGCTTTGCTGGGTTTCCCAGTGCCGCTGCCACCGCCGCTGCCACAGGGCTGCTGGACAGCCCCACATCCATCACCCCACCCCCCATCCTGAGCGCCGATGACCTCCTGGGCTCACCCACCCTGCCCGATGGCACCAATAACCCCTTCGCCTTCTCCAGCCAGGAGCTGGCGACCCTCTTTGCTCCTAGTATGGGGCTGCCCGGGGGTGGCTCCCCGACCACCTTCCTTTTCCGGCCCATGTCCGAATCCCCTCACATGTTTGACTCTCCCCCCAGCCCTCAGGATTCTCTCTCGGACCAGGAGGGCTACCTGAGCAGCTCCAGCAGCAGCCACAGTGGCTCAGACTCCCCCACCTTGGACAACTCAAGACGCCTGCCCATTTTCAGCAGACTTTCCATCTCAGATGACTAAGCCAGGGTAGGGAGGGACCCCTGCTTCCTTCACCCCCCTCGCCCCACACCCATACCCTCATTCCCTACCCACCCCGTTCCCCTTGACCCTACATTAACAAGGTTAAGCTCTTCCCCCAGAACCTTGGAATGTCCTCTCCTATCCCCCTCCACATCCCCCCTAACACAAGGACAAGTCAATTTGTCAGTAGCTTCTTCTGGCTTGAAACCCCCTCCCTCGATTTTATATCCCACTTACCACGCATAACAGACAAGTCCCATATTTGTCAGTAGATGCCTTTTTTTCTGGCTTAAGCCTTAAGTGCCAAATCACAAAAGAAAAAGCAGTAACAGTTTACAGAAGCAACTTAGTGCCTTGTAATCTAACTTTGTCACTGTGACTACATTACCTCTTCAGCGCCAGGGGGCACCCGTGGGCCTCCTGGGGCCTCTGCCCATGGGGGGGGGACGACGCCCAAAACCAGCAGCTCCCTCCACTGGCGACATGACTGCACCTTCCCTTATTTCTCCCACACACTTCTTCCTCTCTTCCCAGTAGAGAGTTATGTGCCCCCCACACACACCTTGGGAGAGTTGCGGCTGGACTTGGGTTTTTGGGGAAAACTGTCTAAGACATTCATAACCTTTTTCTTCCCAACCTGAACCCCCATTGACTAATCTTGCCTGGGTTTGTAGGTCTGCAGGAAGGAAGGCTGGAAAAGTGGACGAAGATTTTTGAAATAAGTGGGACTTTGTGGTTTAATTTTTTCTTTTTTGGTTTTTTTTTTTTTAAGTGGGGAGGAAGGGGAAGCTAGATGGACTATGAGAGACTTGATTTTGGTGCTAAAGTTCCCCAGTTCATATGTGACATCTTAAAAGAAAATAACAACAAAAAAAGAGAGAAAAGCTAAAAAAAAACATGTAAGGGGTGAGCAGTTAATGGTATTCATTCCACATACAATATCTGTGTAAAACGATTTCCTGTAGAAGTAGCTTTAATGGTTTGCTCTAGAATACCGTAGGTTACCCTTAGAGCACTCATGCCATGCTTTTTCCCTGGGTTTTAAACTTCATATAACTTTCAGAAATTGGAGAGCAAAAATTTTGCTTGTCACTGCACATCAATATAAAAAAGCTTATTTAACTTATCAAAACGTATTTATTGCCAAACTATGCTTTTTTTGTTAATTTTGTTCATATTTATCGGGATGACAAATCCATAGAATATATTCTTTTATGTTAAATTATGATCTTCATATTAATCTTAAAATTTTGTGACGTGTCTTTTTCCTTTTTTTTCCACAGTTTTAATATATTATTCTTCAACAACATTTTTTGTAACTTTACACTTTTTTGGTTATTTTATTTTAAAAAAATGAAAAATTAATTTAAAAAAATGCAAAAAACTGTTGGATTATTTATTTTAGAAATTCCCCCCTTTGTGTTGGACTGCAAATTGAGTTTCTTTCTCTGTAGGCTTTTCACAGCTAGGACTGAGAATGTATGTAAAAGTTCTGTGACAGTACAGAAGGAAAACAACTTTTTATGTATAGCTTCTAAAAGGGAAAAAATTAAAAAAAAAAAAAGAGAGAAACCCTTCCACATGCCCATCTCAAGACATTCCGTTTGCAGATTGGAGGTTCTGGATTCCAGTTTTGGAATTTTCCGATGTTAGTGTAAACAGAACTGGCACACAGACACATTAAGATGAATGTAATTATTATTCCTCTTGCTGGTCACTACCGTTGCTTTCTATTTCTCTTTCTTTGTGTGAATTTATTTAAAAGAAAAAAACTTTTTGTAACGACTATTTGCAGTTTAAAAATCAATAAACCCCGTTTTTCAAGAAACACTAGTGGCGCTTCTGGTTTTCCTTGGTTCATGGATTGACTTTACCTGGAGGTTTTCCCCTGGAAAGCCCTGTACTGGGGGGAAGGGCTAGTTGGTGTCCTCAGCCACGCAGCTAAAGGTAGCACTCCCTTCCTTGTTGCCACAAGTTCGCTGAGCTTATTGAGGACTGGCAAGGTCTTGCTAAGAAGCCTGAGCTTCCTGCTGGGTTGCTTCAGAGAAGGCTGCCCAGTCCGTCAATTGTTGACTGAATAGCAGAGCATAGGGCCATCCAGCGTTCCATCATTCCTTCAGGTGATGTTTGGGGTTCCAGAGGAATGAAGGGAATTAACATGGCACACTTGCAGGCCTGGGTTGGGGTGAAGTCTTACACTGGATGTTTAGGCTCACAGGTTTAGGATGTTTACGCTTCTGTTAGGTCCTAGCCTCAATCCTGCCTCACTGGGTCTGAAGAAAGCTTGCCTGCCTGGAGAGGGAGCATGAGGGTGGTGTGGGCTTTAGTTACACACCTGGGTGCAACTCATGCTTCTGTGTGTGGAGGACCATTGAGGAAGGTGGGTGTCAACACTAACAGAAGTCACTGATGGTTCCCGCCACCTTGGGCCTGTTTAAACCTCTGGTACCATGCAAAATAGGTAGGCAGTTGGGGTCCTCTTGGTTAGAAGCACCCCAGCCAGGGCCAGCTAACCACTAAGAAGTGGGGTTTCACCTGCAAGAGAGGAGTTGGACTTTTATAAAACTTAAGGCTGCTCCTTGGGGAGTGCATGGGAGCCAGGTGGGGGGTGCTGCGAGTTAAGCTGAATTTCTACCTTGACACCACTAGGCCTTTCACAAAAACAGGTCTGTAGACCTGCCAGGCCAGGGCTATCCTACTTGTACCTTCTGCACTCTCCCATCCAGCAGGTATGGTGATAGGGGTAGGGGTGTGAGGTGGAAAGAGAAGGCCTCTTCTGCTCCAGTGCGGGAGCTAGTGGTGCAGGAAGGGGACGAGCAGGCCTTCTGGGTAGTGGTGTTGATATGTGATCTTCCTGTCTGATTAAAAGCACAGAAAACGGTTCACCTTGCGCTCATTACCCGCAGGTATCTGGGAGCATTTGTGGACATCACTTTCTCCCTCTTGTGGTGACAGTGAGTTCAGAGGGGTCTAAGCCTACCTTCTAGCCAGCCCTGAATTTACTCCCCGGAGTTAGATAGCGAAGATAGAGAGGCACTAACCCTAACCGACTCCAGAAGGCCTGGAGGGTGAGGCTGGCTGTAAAGGGAAGGGGGAGCTCCCACCACTTGGGGAAGCCAGCTGTCCCCAGGCCTTACGCTCTTATCCCACATGAGTGCCCCCCTGGGGACATAGAAGCTGAAATTTAGGCCAAACAGGCCCAGAGACTAGATCTGGAAACAGGCTACTGAGGAAAGGAAATAGCAGGATCCTTTCAGGCCCATTATTTTCCTGGGATAATTGAAGGGGCCTCTGAGCAGCACTGATGTAGGCTGGCGGCGGGTATGGAAGGTGTGGGCCCGGAGCTGGCAGGGGACCTCCATCTCTGAGCTCCTCCACAGCCCGTGAGGGCAGGAACCGTGCAGAAGAAGCTGGAGGCGAGGCCTCCACACAGGGGAGTGGGGCGGGAAGAGCTAGGTCCTGCTTCATCAGCCAGTTTCCTGGGCACAAGGCCTCCTTCTCCGCCCCCTGCCTGGGACTCCAGGGCACCTCTGGTTTGGAGACCTGCACAAGGTCTTCCCTGGGTGGGCCAGGCCTCTGTGGCTACTGGCTCTGCAGCCCACACTTGGCTGAATGTCTTCTCTTGGCACGGCTCAGAAAAATGAGCTATTTTAGCTGCTGGTCAATGGCTTCCCTCTCCTGACCTGGCCACCTCATTGTCAGGAAGAGGGTAAGGGTCTGCTCCAGTTTAGTGGCACTCAGGGGGAAAGGACAGCCAAAAGAACCTGGGGCAACTAGGTGTGGTGGTGCATGCCTGGAATCCTAGCACTTGGGAGGCTGAGGCAAGAGGATCACTGTGAGTTCAAGGCCAGCCTGGGCTACATAGCAAGACCCTGCCTCAGAAAACAAAAAACAAAACAGAACCTGGGGCCGACTTAACATGGGTTTTGTAGTCAGTTGGATCAACAAAGCCTTGGTTATTAAGGGGAAGGAGGATCATGGCAGGAGGAAGGCTCCATGACATGAAGGAAGACGACCAGGGCTCATGTGCCTTGTCAAATGACTCAACCTTGGACTTTTCAGCTGGATCTTGAAAGGTTACCAAGACGGTCAGGTGAACCATTAGTAATGACAGCTGTTATGGCTGTGTCTAGATGTCCCCCCAAAGCCTCATGTGGTCATAGGTGGGGCTAGATCTAGAGTGTGTGACTGAGTTAGTCCACTGATTTGTCTGGCATAGTTCTGCTGGGACCAAGGATGTGATGCTAGGATTAAGAGTGCTGGGATTAAGGACAGGAGTGCTACCCACTCTAAGGCCAGGCAGCCTGGATAAAATACAAGGGGCAGAAAGAGGCTTGTCTATCCCTTGCTTAGTTTGCTGCCTTCTGCCCACCATGAACTGTTTCTCCTTTGCAATGCCTATCTGCCTGGCATCCTGCCTTGGAGCCAGCTGATTATGGACTAAAACCTCTACAAACTGTGAGCTAAATAAACCTTCCTTTCCCACTTTAATTTTGGGTGTCAGATATTTTGTGCCAGCAAGAAAAGTAACTAAGACAACAGCTCTTTGTGCTCTGGAGTCCTCTGAGCACTGTGTGTTTTAACTCTGTTGTTCCTGATGACGTTATGCTAGAACTTGCATACTAACCCTGTTCTACATATGGAGAAACTAGGGGGCAGAGCAGCTTGTTAATTTGTCACACAGTGAAAAAGTGTCAGGACTTGAATACAGGCAGGCTGCCTCCACCATTGTGTTTCACTGCTGTGCTATCTTGTGTCATAGTCTGGCACATGGAACACACTCAGTACAGTCCCTGGCTCACAGTAACTGCAAGGGTTCGTTCCCTTCTCTCCTGGTCTTTGGTGGCAATTCTGCAGGAGTGTGACAAACAACCAGTCAGGCTGGATGATATCTGCATGCACCCCTCCACCGAATGTCATGATCTCATGTACCAGGAGGCCCTGGATTGGTGTGTTTGGAGGAGGGAGCCTGGGAGGAGGGGCAGGCCATCCTCTTGGACTTTCCCCTTCTCTGCCTGCTGGGGGTGGTTTCTGTTAATGATCAACAGAGCAAAGGGTGCCCCAGGCATTTTAGGGAGTCGGCCCCTTGCCCTTCTCCCTGCAGGGTCTCCCACCCTTGCTGGTAGCTGACTAGTGAATCATGTCTGCCTGGCCCCCCTAGAATGCTACTTAAGTTCAGAGGGTGAGGACATGGGGGCCCCCCTGGCTACCTTGCACATGGCCGTTCCATCGTGAGATGTGGAGAGCTGGGAAGCAGGGTCCACCTTTCCCTTGCACCTCTTGGATGTGGCTTGAGTTACAGCGAAACCTGGCCTGAGGGCTTTCAGTGCTCTTTGGAGGAGTCCTAAATGTTACAACTGAGTTACTGTCATGGGAAACTAGTCTCCAAGGAGCCAGGGCAGGGTGGCCCACAAGAGCCACTGTTGGCCAGTGGACTCAGATGCCACCTCCTCATTTGGGTTATATTTGCAGTTGTTTCGAAATATTGGCAAAACTCTAGTTTCAAGGTACAGGGCTGTGAGTGACGACTGTATCTGCCCTGTCAGCTTGGGGTACAACAAAAATAAATATTGGCAATGGCCAAACCCAGGACAGTTTTTCTCCCTCCCTGGAGCTAGCAGTCCTGACTCCCAACTGTACCTCAAAGAGGAAGAGCCCGCGACCACACAGGGCTGACTTATGTCTTCTGCCCCCTCTACTCCAGGGGTAAAAAGCTGCTTTGGGGGTCAGAGGGACCTGGTTTCCAGCCCCTGCTTGGCCCCAAGGTCACTCCCTGCTCTTATACTACAGACTTAGTAAGCAGCTTCGAGCATAGTTTCTTCATTTGCAAACCAAGATGATGATGGCGATGATGATGACAATAGTTACATCTGGCTATACTGTGTCACAGTCACACGATGGGATACTATATAGTTCCACGAAAGAACAAATGACTGATGTACAACAACAGGGATGAATCGCAAAAACAAGTTTCAGTGAAAGAAATCAGCCATAGAAAACACACTGTGTGAGTCCATCTGTATGAAGTTCCGAATCAGTCCACAAGGTTAGAATTTCATGAGAAGATAGAGAATATATGTAACATTCACTGAGCTGTTCAGGGAAGATTTGGGCACTTCACTGTACTCGGGTTACACCTCAAAACCCTAAACCTGCAGCATTGGTGTTAGTGTCAAGTAATATGCGTAAGGAAAAAGAAAGAAATTCAGTACCTGGCCCATTATAGGAATTTAAACTGTGGCTGTTTTTGTAATAGTAACTGGAGGATATCGATGGCTCCCTGTTCATAAGAGGAGAGAATGGGCTCAGCGCAGGAGAGTGACTTGCCCGGGGCGTGGGATTTCCTCCTAGAGATGTGAATCCCTACGTGACTCCCACTACCTCGGGCCTCCTTCCTCCCTCATTACCACCCTGCAGCCCTCAGGGGGATTGGAGGTAGCCAGGCACTTCATTCTGTCGGAATTTTGGACTCAGTAAAAGCTAAAATAATTTTGGCTCCTTCGTGGCCCTTGACCTCTGCTTCTCTCTCAGCATTGTGCAGCTATTGGTTGGGTTTGGAGCAGGCGCCGCCTCCTCCTGAATAGCGGCCAATGATACGTTAGACCCAAATGGTGCACACCAACTCAGGGGCACTTCTCATGCGGTCAGGGATTCCGGGAAAATTTCTGGAGTGCAGGGCCTCATTGAAAAGGAGTCAGGGAGCTAGGCTGCCTCTTCGTAAACAGGCACCTCACTGGAGGGTTGGAAGTCCATCCCCACACAAAGGCACACCAGGGAGAGACACTATTCCAGCTATCGGCCAGTGACATCCTGGATCGGGGGCTGGAAGTGACCAGTCCTGCCCCAGCTATCACCTGCTGATGGCCCTGGGTGTTAACTTCCTGTTTCCTAGCTGCTGTGTCCTTGTCTATGAAATACTGGGCTTGGGCCAGAAGAGTTCTTCTGTGAGTCCAGGAATATCTTAGAAAGCAAAATGCACAGAATTTCCTTTTTGGAAATGCCAAAGTTCCTTTTCCATGCCAAAGGATGGGGAGCTAGCATTGTGGATGCTGTAAAACTCCAACTAGTTATAGACAGAAGGGAGGTGGTGTGTCCTGTTAATCATGTCAGGTGATTCACAAATGAGTCCAAGACTCTAAAAGTCTGCTGTCTGAACATCCTTTGAAGTGGTGGTTTTAAGCTTTTATGAACTGTATGTTGGATGAGAACATGTAAGTCATCTACTTGGTATGCTGTATCTTCCCAAACACACTATTTCACATTAAAACACTAAAACAAGCCATCTTGTTTTAGGACCGTGCCTTACATTTGAACATGCTGCTCTGCAGCCATGAGCTGACTAGTTTCCATGACACTCAGAGAATTGAAGTTGGAAGTTCCAGAAAGATAGATTTGGGCTCAGTCTGGGGAAGATCATTTTAATGAGCTGGCCTTTGGAGGTAGTGAGTTTCCCGTTGTTGGTAATGGTCAAACAAAAGCTAGGTGCTACCCATCCCCAACCCAACCAGGGACGCTGCAGAGTGGTTCCCTGACATCCTACCCACAGCAGCCCCTCCTCCTCCCTTTCTGTGGTACTCTGCTGGTTTGATTTTCTAATACTTAATAAGTCTCTGAAAGTGTTGTGTTCACTTAATTATTTACTTATCTGTCATCATCTCACGGGACTTGAAGATACCATAGTTCAGGTGCTTACCAGTCCTGTCAAGATTGAGGGTGCTTAGCACACATTCAACAAATGCTTGATGAATGGCATCTTGCCTTTGGTCTAGACAGCACAGCTTCTAAGAGCCCATCCTTCTAAGGGGCCGGGCCCCTCAAAAGCCTGCTGGCAGATTGATGAGGGCACCACAGGCTCCCTTGGTGAATGAGTAGTGAAGTCACGAGCAGTCAGGCATGTGGCCTGTCCCTGGCTGTGTGTCCTTGAGTGAGTCACCCAGCCTTTTGGGTTTCAGTTGCTTCACCGAAAGAGGAGGTTTGGATTTGGTTATCTTTTAGGCCTTCCCAGCTGGACCACCTTGTGATTCAAGTACTCTGTGTTTGCACTCACTCCTCTGATCCCCAACTGTTTGTTCGACTCTCTTCTATTAGGGGTTCTAGACCTATTAAAACAGAATAGAGAGGCAAAGAGTAAATAAAGTGCAAAAATGAGTCACTGCCTTCTGCGTAACAATTGTAAGACTACAGCTAGACTCCAAGGAAACGCTCTAATTAATTAATCACTGCTAATAGAGATTTTTCAACTCAGGCAAAATTAACAATTGAGGATTTCTTTTCCTGATATACTTTAGCCATGTAACAGCCCACTCAGCCACAACCACCCAATGTAGTCTCCCTCAGAACCTCAGAGGGTTGGTTCCAGGAGTTCTCTGTTATAAAATCTGTAAATGTTCAAGTCTCTTATGTGAGGCACAGGATTTGCATATAATCTAAATGCATCTTCCTGTATATGTTTGTTTGTTCTTTGTTTTTTTGAGACAGAGTCCTGCTATGTATTCTAGGCTGGCCTTGAACTCACTATGTAGCCCAGGCTGGTCTCAAACTCATGGAGAGCCTCCTGACTCAGCCTCCCAAATGCTGGGATTACAGGTGTGTGCCACCATGCCTGGCTTCCTGTACACTTTCAACCATGTCTACATTATTTATAATACCTAATACAATGTACATGCTATGTAAATAGCTGTTAAACTATATCATTTAAGGAGTAAGAACAAAAAAGAGCCTGTACGTCTTTAGTATAAATGGACTTTTTTGGAATATTTTTCAGACACGGTTGGCTGAATCTGAGGCTGCAGACCCTGAGGATAAGGAAAGCGGACTCTTTCCTCTGATTTTAAGTATAATTTCGTATGGATCCACTTGTTACTTCTTTTCTTCTCTCTGGCCTCTTCAGGGGATGGCTAAAGAGCCCAGATAATTCTGTCTTCCTGGTGAGACGTCTAAAATAAACTACTATCCGTGAGAACACTGGGACTCTTGCAGGACTGTACCTTGGGGCTGGTGTGTGTTGATGTGGGAGGCACACAGATGGCTACATTTTATGTTGTTGCATAAGTGTTGTTGTTAAATACATATTTCTCTTTCTACATATTCCTAGAAGAGGTCTCCTTTTCTGCATACTCAAACACTGCCCACAAATAGCAACAAATGCAAAATTATCTTTGTGATGAATCTTCAACACACACACACTGGCACTGTGGAAGATACAGTGTAAAAGGTGCTGTATGGTTCAAAAGGGCATAGAGCATGATCCTCCTTCATAAACAGTTTCCATTTTAGTTGGGAGACAAGACACAAAATAATGAAACTGTCAGTTAACCAGACAAGATTTTGTACCACAGATAGCATTATGTATATGGATCCAATAAAATACTAACTTGAGAGTGGATAATTAGAGGCTAGTTCGGCTTGTGATGCCTTACTAATTGGCTGGCACACTCGCTGCCCAGGAGGCTGAGGAGGTACTGGCCAGCCCTTGTCCAGAGAGAGGTTTGGGTGCAGCCCCACACTGGCTGGCTCTGAGGGTGTCGGAGGATCCCTTTCACTGCCCTGAGCCATGAAGACTCAAGGAGCCAGATGTGAACAGAGCCTCTGGAGCTGTGTACCTCCATGGCCCCACATCAAGAAGAACCCAGAGGGTGCAGCACAGGGACAGATCCGTCTCAAGGTCATTGCCCATGGGTTTGGGCCAGCCCCCAGGCCCGTTAAAATGTGCTATGCTCTCTCCAGTATTTCTAAGTATTCTGAGGCAACATTAAAAAAATAAAGGCTTAAGTTTTTTTTAGCCGGATTTGGTGGTGTACATCTGTAATCCTAGCACTCAGGAGGCCGAGGCAGGATTGCTGTGAGTTCGAGGCCAGCCTGGACTACATAGCAAGACCCTGTCTCAAGAAAAAATAAAATTTTTAAAAAATAATCTCCAGCTTTTTGGTATCTCTTGAAAAACTGGGATATCTGGCCTCAGAAGGTTTATCTTCTTTTTACTACCAGCCATGTGACTCTAAGTAGCATATAGATACAGATATCTATATCTGTATCTATATCTATCTATCTATCTATACATATATAAAAGATGGGGTTGTGCCCTCCAGTCCCCATCACTCCCTAGAATCTCTGGAATGTTCTTTTCCTCTACTGATAAAAAAAATATTTCTCTGTACTTAAATATTTATCAAAACATGAAAAATAAAAGCCTAAGTGCCTAGAGGGCTGTGTGTTTTACACAGGAGGAATAGGAAAAAACCTATTACTTTATGCGTATACAAAGGGCAGCTATGTTGAAAGAATTTAGTCTACCAGCCTTATGTCCATTCCCTGCTGGGTCCCGGGCTGGCTGAGTTCATGGGCAACACAGCAGATTATGTAACAGACAGGCGCCACCTTAAGAAGGTCCTTCTAGCCGAGATTGATTCAGAGCTTCTATGTGCCAGGTGTTACACTTAACCTTTGCAATGGCCAACCCGTCTATTACTCCTTGCTGCTCAGAGGAGGAAACAGGTGCAAAGAGGTTAACCAGCGCACTCAAGATCACACAGCTCCTTGTGGGCGGAGACAGGATTTGAACTCCGGCTGCCCGTCCCCAGAACCCACGCTCACTTTTGCTGTCTTTGTCTCTGACCTGGGGTGATGCATAGATGCAGTGTGGGCGTGTGTGTGTGTGTGTGTGTGTGTGTGTGTGTGTGTGTGCGGTCTCCCCCGCTAGAATATAAATGACACAAAAGCAAAATCTTGGCCAGTTCCATTCACTGATATATGCTGCAACAGCACCCAGTGCAGGGTGTGGCACGACACAGGTGCTCAGTAAATAGCTTCTAAAGTCCGTGGTGGCCCCCAGAGCCCTGGCTGTGCCGACCCACTACCTCAGTACCGCAGCCTGCGGTGGGGTTGGGCCTTGGCCAGATCTAGGCAGGGTGAGAGCGACAGGCCAGGAGCACCCACTGCTTCACGCCGCTCTGTCCCAAGTCCGGCTCTTCTCTAAGTCTTTCCTCCTCCACCCTGCAGAGCGTGATGAGACAGTTGGTAGACGGGAAAATGAGGGAAAGAGCAGAAACTGCTCACAAAGACAGCTGGTGGAGGAAATTGTCCTTCACACAACGCACTGGGCTGTGGCGGGTGCAGGGGGTTCGTGGGTCGTGTCTAGACAGCAGGTTCCTGGCGGAGGGAGGAGCAGTGAAAACCTGCAGTGAGGGCTTGAAGACAGCAATGGCTGTGGTTGGCAGCCTGCCTCTGGTGCCCACTTGCTTTAGTTGCTTAGAAGCAAGCCCAGCGATGAAGATTTGAGAGGTGATTCCAGGAAACACCAACAGATGAGCCAGGAAGTGAGTCAGAGGAGGGAAAGTGGCCAACCCTTATCCTTATCGCATCAGCCATTGCCCTGGATCACTGCGTCTTGATGCTGCTGCGAAGATGTGGGAGTCAGTGACGGACACATGCCTCAGTGGTAGCACACGCCAGGGGCCAGGGAGCTGGGGTACTGGGATCCTAAACCCCTTAGTCGTGGACTGCAGGCTGCCTGGCCCTTCATATGTACCGAAGGGTGGCCAGAGAGAGCCAGCAGGGACCAGCAGTGGGAACTGGGCAGACTCGCACCAATGGTAAGGGCGAAGGGACATGTGGGGCAGCCTCTGCATCTGCAGCCCTCTTCTGCCCACAGCGACTGGGCGTCAGGACTGGGGCCCTGTGTGCTCTGCAGAAGAGCTACCTTGTCCTGTGTCAGACGTTTGCTATATAACAGACCACCCCCCAAAATTAGTGCTTAATAACCATTTATTTAGTTCACAATTTAATAGGCGGGCAATTTTGCCAGGGCTGAGCTGCACGGTTCTGGTCTCAGTGTGGCTTATGTGCCTATCTGTAGTCAACTGGCACGGGAACCGGGCGCGGGGTGGTCTGAGATGACTTGGAAGGGGCAGTGTGTCTCTGTTCCACGTGACCCCTCAGCCTCCAGTGGGTGGGTCTGGTTTTCATGGTAGTCACAGCCCTTCAAGAGCATGAGCACAGGCAGGCAAGGGTCCCGGAGGGCTGGGCTTGGGACCAGCATATCACTTCCAAGCAAGCCACCAGGCCCGCCCCCATCTAAGGGGTGGGGAGATAGAGCCTGTATCTCCGTGGGAGCAGCTACAGAGTCATATTTAGGAGGATAGACAAAGGAAGAGAAACACTCATAGCCATTTTTGCAGATAATCTACCACATGCCCATGCCCTTAGGCATTTTGTGATCTGGTGGACAATTAAAACCAGTGTTTGTCCTACTATTTTAGACACACTAGGAGTCAGGAGGTGTCTGGCTCAAGTGTGGGAAAGTCTCTGCCCTTCAGTATCTCCATCACTGATGCTTTCTGTTAGACTCCGTCCTTTCCCTTCGTCATCTTTAAGACAGAAATTATTTCTAAGGGCAAAACATTATGTCTCTACTTTTTGAGATCATGATTCTATGTGGGTGAGAGACACATCAAAGAGCTGAGTTGAGAGTTAAGCTGGCTCAAGGATGTATAATCTGTTTTTTAGCAGCTTAGACAAATGCTCTGCCACTGAGTTACATCCCCAGTCTTCTCTTTTGATATTAAGACATCTAGCCCACAGTGATTGTAACGGAATCCTCTCCTTCCAGGCCAGGAGGCAGAGACATTCTGGGAGAATCTCTGCATGTGAAGTCTAAGTTGTACTAAGTAGCAGCGTTCAAATGCTCAGGGGTTTGGGCTGGTTTGTATGAGGAGCTTGTCAGAAGCCAGAGGGACCTTCTTCCTGGCCCTGGGAGTGCCATGCCCTGGGATCTCCACTCCGCCATCCTCTTCCTTGGGAAAGGCTCTCATTTCATTTGCTCCTTCCAGGAGCCTGCAATTTACAAATGGAGACTGCGAGGCTCCTGGAGAATTTGCCCAGGGTTATGGAGGCAGTAAAGAGTAGGAATTGAATCTTTGAATTCTAAATCTGATGATCTTATCACTAGACCTCATTAGTCATTCAGAATGGGCTCAAATATTGCTTTGAAAGAAGATGATTTGGAGATTGGAGAGTCTATCATTCTAAAAGATGTTATATACTTTTAGAATTTTCCAGCCGCTCCTGTCAAGGAATCAATCCCATTTCTTCTTTCTTACCTCCTCAGACAGTGAAAATTTCCCACCCCTGCAGCCCCCACCACCCTCTTTCTCCCCACCCCGCCACCGCAGGATATGGCCAGTGTCTTAGCATCTTCCCTCCTCTTCTACCAGCCCTGGGTGATTGGTGCATGGGAGACGTCATTGAGCTTGGGAAACCACAAGGTCAACAAGCCCATCTCCTTCTGGTAACAATTTCCCTTGGAAGAGTTGGAGGAGAATAATCCTGCAACTATATTTACATACAGTAGAGTAGAAAATACATTTTAAAGAGTGGTGCTTTTTTATCTTTCCAGTTAATGCAAAGTAATTCTTGTTTGCAGACTCTACTTCCATGAACAGCCCCGGCTGTCCTAGAGATGGCTCCATCCCCTGGCCAGGCTGGTGGGAGTGTTTGCTGAAACAGAACCCTCATTATGGGAATGGCTCACTGGGGATCCTCGTGTACCCCAGGACAATGAACTGTGCTGAAGTTTCTCTCATCCGTCTTTAGATAACTTTTCTCCTCTGCATGTGAGTACTAGGTTACATACCTTTCTAGGGGCTCTTGTAGTGATGACAGCAAGCACCTACTGTGTACCAGGAGTGAGGCTGGGATGAGGATCAGGAAGGTGAGGTACCTGATATACACCCAGGTGCCTGCCTCACATAAGCAGGGCCTGAGAGTGATGCCTGGTCCTTTGGGAACAACTTTGTCGCTCTGGTCCCACGCTGGTTCTTTACACAAGTTTTGTTTTACAATCCTTGATACCACTTTGCTTTACAGATGGGCAAAACTTGAATCACAGGGTAGTTAAGCAACCTGTCCAAGGCAGCACAGCTGATTCCAGCACAGGACTGGGAGGCACTGACATGATCTCATTTGATTTTGCAACATCCTGAGAAGTCATTGGTCCTCTATTGTATTGGTTCATGCCAGCCAGCTGCTAACTTCTCAGGCACTTTGTGAGTCAGTTGTTAAATCAGCCATTATTAACTACGAAATCATACAAATGTACAATTAATTAAATCAGTTATACTAAAAGCAAATGCAATAACAATTCCAAACTGCTCACTTCCTAATTCTGTTTCTCCTGTGCTCCCTGTCTCAGGACAAAGCAGAATAGCCACTCTGTCAGAGCAAAAATCCCTTCTCTGTAGGGCGGGACAAGGCCAGCTCCTCCCTGCCCCAGCCGGAAGCCACTTCTTCCGGTCATTCTCCAGGGCGGATATGTCTAGGAAACAGCCACTGAGGCCTGAGGAAGAAAAACACCCGCTTCCCATGCTCCCAACACTGGCGATAGAAAGCTCTAGGCCTGGGTTCCGTGTGATCTCTCTCTGCACCCAGGAGAAACAGGACTCTTGAGGGGGTGGCATGGTCTCTGTAGCCCAGTGGCCTAGAGGATTTGAGGAGAGAAGCTTGCACTCTGAGGCTGGGGAGGCGGCTGGTCTGCAGGAGTGAGTGTGGCTTTGGGGACCATATCAGTCTGGTACCCAAACTCTTGCCTCTCTCTGCCTCTCATGATGTGTGTGGCCCCAGTCAAGGCATTCAACTTCTCTAAGGCTCCTTTTTTTCCATCTGTAAAATAGAAGAAGGTCTACCTTATGGACTGTTTTGGGGTTGTGGTATAAAAATAAAAAAGAACACATAGAAAGCATTCTAAGACATGAGTGACGGAAAGAATGCAATCATTGCTAATGAATGAATACCCACAGCAATTGTGTGCCAGGCACTGGGCTAGGCTAGGAGGCTTCCCACACGGGTGGGCAGACCAGGACTCTCTGGCAGGGAAGGAAATATACAGAGAGTTGGTAAGAGCAGATGTAGTGGTGCTGCGGTAGCAGTGTGGGGAGAAGCAGGGGGCAGGCACATGCCCAGGCGCTTGCCGAACAGCATTTTCTGAGACCTACTGTACGCTGTAAGTATTATGGGGGGTGCGAGTATGAATATGACCCAGCCTCTTTCCTCTCGGAGCAATAGAAACAGGTCTGAAGTGTTTGGTGAGAACACAAGCAAGAAAACACTTGGGCCCGGGTGGGAGAAACTGTGGAGGGCGGAACACAGCGCTTGGCCACCTAAGAGGGCCGACTGGCACCCAGGAAAAGCCCTTTCTTCAGACTGGCTGGAGACCGCAGGAAAGGAGCTCCTGGGAGGGCCTGTGGGTCTTCTTCACCTTGTTTCAGCAACGTGAAGGAGAGGAGGGGCCGGCTGGAGTTTGTCCTGCACCATGAAGACACACCGTTGGACCTTAGCTCTTCTTCAGTCCCCGGAGTGTGGGCCGACTCTGCGCGCCTGCTTGGGCCCAGGGCTGAAGCCGCACCACACCCGTCCCTGTGGGTCCCTGAAGCCGAGATGGGCGGGCGTGCTGGGGACATGCAGCGACAGGGAGCGTAGATGCTCACTTACATCCTTGGCTGGGTGAGAAAGTGGCCTTTGTCACACATCCGGCCTGTCCTGCCCTGGGCTTCCTCCACAGTCAGGTCCAGAAAGCAGTTTCAGGAAGGGTTGGAGGCCGTATGAGCCCGGCAGACCTGAAGTTAAGGCCTCCCCAGACCCCTGCCCGGCAGGCCTGGCGGGTGGGTTCTTCTTGCCCGCCTGGAGGCAGGGACAGGGACTGCGGCCTCCCAGCCGGCCGTGGTGACGGGACTCCTCCCACAGCCTTGTCTGCTGCAGGAGCTGAGGCAGCAGCCCCGGCCATCGAGCTTTACCAGGAGCCACCCTTTCTCCCCATCCAGGAATAATTCATCCGAGATAAGCAATAAAAAAGACGCTGTGTAATGACACACTACTCAGACCCATGGCACGGCCATGAGACATTGCGAAAGGCCGGTTTTTAGCTTTAAAGAAGTAGAAAGAGTGGCTGGAACGCCAGGCTCACTTCGTCCAACCCATTTCTCCATACTTTGGGGCTACACCTGTGTCTCCGCGGCCTGAGGGGACCTCTCCTCGTGGCGGGGATGTGTGTGTGTGCGTGCACGCTTCCTCCTCCTGTATTTCCATGTTACAGATCTCGTTATCCTCAGAGATGGGGACTCCTTTTGGAAGAAATAGGCTGAATCAGCTCTGTTTCTGACATGGGGTGTGGGGCAGGAAGGGAGGAATGTAGGGATCACGAGTGTGGAGTGTGAGGTCAGAACTGTGGGGTTCAATCCTGACACGGCCCTTTGTTCCGTGTGTATAAAGCACTTGTTCAGCCCCAACATTCTCCTCTGTGAAATGGAAGTAGTAGTGCCTGTCCTCATGGAGCGGGTAGGTGGGTTAAAAGAGGTGACATGCTAGTGACAGCAGCTTGGAGAGGAGACTCACCTGGCCTGTGTGGGTACTTGTTGAGGTGCAGCCCTGGGAAAAATCAAAGCCCCTGAGTTGTCAGTGTGTTGGTGTAGAGTGGGGGTTCCATTCTTGACCTGTTCCACGATTGCCATGAGCTAGCAGAAGACACACTGCGACTTCCGCACGCTGTACAATGCTGGGAGGGGCACAGAGTGCTGAGCAGTGAACACGGCCACAGTGGTGCTCCCAGCAGGCTGTGGTTAGGGACTGGGGGAGGACAGAGAGGAGGGTACCATCCTTTCCCTACCTAGCTCACTGCACCCGAGGCCAGGTCCTAGGGTGTGAGCGAGCCTGTAGGCCATGTGGGTCCCTCTCCCACAAGATCTGTCCTAGACAGGGCTCCCTGCCCTGCTCCTTTGCTCCCCTTAGCTGGGCCATCAGTCCTGCTGGGCTGGATGGTGACCACCAGCTACTGTAGTGCCGTCCATACTCCTTTCGCAGCCTCCTCAGGAGTGTGAGCTACGGGACTGTGAGGCCACCTGCCTGGAGTATTTGGAATTCTCCTGTCTCCAGCTGAGCCCAGATGCCTCCCCTCTGCTTGCTGGGCTGCTAGCTGTTTCCATGAGTCACAGAGACCGGAGCTGAGAGTGGAGACCGGTGGGGGTGTCACTCAGCCCTTTCTGGGTGACCTCCTTGGCTGGTTTCCTTCGCTCTCGGCAACAGCACCCCCCTCCCCGAGCTGCCCATCTTCTGGTTCACCAAAGATGGCGGCACTGAGGCTGGTGACCAACTGTTCTTGGCACAAGCAGGAGCTCGGGCTGCTGGAGAGAGCCCTCGGGGAGAACAGTAGGCCTGGGTTGTTTGGGCTGCAGCGCGCCGCCTCTGGCTCGGCAGGTCTTTCACAGACAGGACAGAGTTTCCTCTCTCTGGAATCTCTTAGGGCAGCAAGGCTGACTCCATCCTCTTGGTGAGGTGAGCTGGTCTCTTAGTAAGGGCTGGGCTCCAATTCAGACACCCGTAACCTCCATACACCCGAGAAACACACGGCCTTGACTGCCTTGCGTGAGTTTCTTCCTCAGTACGTTGTTTTTCAACTCCTTGAAGGCAACGACCACATCCCACATGATACCCACATCTCACTTACCACAGCTGGGCCTTCCTGAGGGTCCACTGAGGCCTAACAGTAGTCGTGTGGCTGCCCTCAGGGAACACGGCCGGAGAGGCTGGGTCATAACCTGTTGGCTCTGTGGAAGCCATGAAAGGCTTGGGCTTGGCGTGCGGCCTAAAGCAAGGCCGGCTCCACAGCTGAGCAGACGGTGGAGCTCAGAGCTGGGAGTAGTCAAGGAACTTCCGGCCAGCCGGGGGAAGGATGGGGGTGGAGGGCAGAGGAAGATGTCAACCTTGGAGCTCCATGGAGAACCGTTCCTGGACTCCCGTGGATGGGCCTGTCCCCGTATCAGGCTGGGCTCAAACTAGTAGATCTCTGCTGACCTCCTGCAGAATGGGAGGGGCTGCTAGGGAGGTGTGAATGAGATGTGACTTCAGGAGACATGGGGACTCCAGTGGGTGGAACCAGAGGACTTGCCCTTGGCCAGGAGTGGCCCAGCATGCTCATTCTGGGGAGGTGAAAGCCTGGGGAGGTGGCCAGGCTGCATCCTTAAGGAAAAACTGAGCCCCAGAATTGGCACATGGTAGGTGCCAGTCACTTTGGGACTCTTAACAAGTTATGATCAGGTGAAGATCTGGGCTGGCTCTGGAGAAAACAGAACAATAAAAATAATAACCACAGCTCTGCTGCTCATTTGTGTGGTGTTTCACAGTTTACAAAGGGCTTTCTCTCTATTGGGGCGGGGAGAGGATTAAGGAATTTCAGTTGCCTCCACCTTCGTGTGCTCCCCAGAAGCCTGTAACCCCTCTCTCTCACCTCCATGTGCTCCCCAGAAGCCTTCCCATCCTCTCTCATCATTTCCAAAGTGAGAACTTGTACTGGGATCTGTTGCTACGTGCAGCTTTGGAGCACAGTGAAAGGAGGGGATGGGGCTGAGGAAGGCGATCCACCAGCAGCCCCTCTAACTGTCCCTTGGTCCTGCCCTTCTTTCCTCCCCAGAGATGTGCTGCCACACCTAGTTTACCTGGATTTTCGGGAAGGCAGGGAGAGTAGAACTTCTCTTCCTGGATCTCCCAAGAGGGAAGATCTCGCTGAGCTGAGAGGGGGACCAGAGCTCCAGGTACCTGATTGGCATCACAGTAACTCATTTCTTTCCTGGTCTGTCCTAACTCCTACTAGGTCAACTCCTGGCTTTCCATCTTGCTTTGCCAATGGCTCTGTGGGTCCACCTGCCCCGTGAGGAAAAAGGTCAGTACTCATCTCCCATACCAATCCAAATCTCAGTCTTCTTCCTGCCAAATGGCACAGATGGCAACTGCAGCCCTGGCCTGGGCAAGCGCTCTGATATTTCTCCACCAGTATGCCAGTCTTTCTTTCTTTTCTTTTTTCTTTTTTTTGGTTAGGTGCTGGGGACTGAACTCAGGGCCTTGCACGTGCTAGGCAAGTGCTCTACCACTTGAGCTAAATCCCCAGCCTCTCAGGTAAATTCTTTTAGCTTGCACATATAACATAGAGTAGACGATATTTGTCTTTCTGTCTCTGGCTTATTTCACTTAATGTATTGTTTTCCACTTTCACTCATTTTACTGCAAATGACAGAATTTCATTCTTCTTTATGGCTGAATATTTAATTGTATATATAGTATTTTATTATATATATATACCACATTTTTTTAATCCATTCATCAGTCAGTGGGTACCTGGTTTGATTCTGCATCTCAGCTGTTGTGAATAGTGTTGAAATAAACATGTGCAGGTATCTCTTTAGTATGCTTCTTTCATTTACTGTGGATAAAGACCTAGAAGTGAGATTTCCAGGTCACATGGTAGATCTATTTTTAGTTTTTTGAGGAACTTTCATACTGTTCCTCATGATGGTTGTACTAATTTATATTTCCACCAATAGTGTATAAGAGTTCTCTTTCTCCACATTCTCACCAGCATTTATTATTATTATTATTTGATAGCAGCCATTCTAACTGGGGTTAGATGGTGTCTCATTGTAGTTCTGATTTGAATTTCTCTGATGGCTCACGATATTGAACATTTTTTCATATACTTGTTTGCCGTTTGAATTCCTTCTTCTGAAAAGTATATATTCAGATCATTTGTTCATTTTTAAATTCAATTTTTTGTTAGGTTTTTTTGAATGTCTTATATGTTCTGGATATCAATCTTTTGTAAGATGAATAGTTGACAAATATTTTCTGCTATTCTATAGGTTGTCTCTTCGCTCTGTTATTTCCTTTGCTATGAAGAAGCTTTTTAGTTTGATATAACCCCATCTGTCAGTTTTTGCTTTGGTTCCTGTGCTTTTGCGGTCACATTAAAAAAAAATCATTACCTGTACCGATGTCTTGATGTGTTTCCTCTGTTTTCTTCTGACAGTTTCTGACTTTCAGGCCTTGTATTTAGGTCTTTAACTTCTTTTGAGGCCTGGGCTACCTAGTGAGTTCAAGACCAGCCTGAGAAAAAACAAAAAACCAAAAAAACAAAAAACAAACTACATCAGAAGAGCAAGAGGCAAAACCTGGACAAGTCAGGAGATGTTTGGGTATGGAGATGCTTCCCCAGACTAAAAGAAACCAAAGCTCTAAACACTTGAAGCAAATGTTTAGGAGCAAAAGCTTTAGGAGACTAAAGCTACAGTATTGTGACACTGGATTTTATGGAGATGAGAATGAAAATATATATGATCCTCAAATGGTCTTGCAAAGGACATTGGGAAAAGGAAGGGACTGAGAAGCCAGTCTTGTGTCTAGACTACAGGCAGACACAATTCTGGCCACCACCCGAGTTTGTAAATAAAGTTTTATTGGAACACAGTCACACTCATCTGCTTGCACACTGTAAGCAATTGACTGCTTTTACACTACAACAGACTTGAGAGTTTGCAAAAGGCTTATACGGCTTTATAAAGCCTCCAAAGCCTAAAATATCCAATAGTTACCATTTATAGAAAAAGCTTGCTGATCTCTGGGATAAGACAAAACAAAGGCCAGAAACAACAACCCAGCACAGGTGAAGTCCCCACCGGCCTGGTTCCATCAGAGAGCTGCAGGTTCTCTTGTATGCAACCATCTCCAACACCCCGAAGCATCCCAAGTGCTGGGATCACAGGTGTGCGCCACTACACCTGGCTTGTCGAGGTAAGCTGAGGACTCTACAATTTCATCTGTCTTGCTTTGGGGGCTGGAGTCCACTTTTCCTATCCTATCTTTTCCAAAGACTCCTGGATTCTGATGGGAGGAGAAGGGTGCGTGGCCGTGTGAGGGACGATCAGCTTGCATCTTCTGTCTTCTCAGTTCAGCCGGTCTGAGAAATACAGGAATCTATTTTCTTAGGGATGTGGCTCAGATATTTCATTTCATGGAACCAGATGCCACGACTCCTAGCTTTCTCAGGCTGGAAGATCTCTGGGTGCAACGTGACAGCCTGGAGAGTATTAGTGTGCCACCCCCTCTTTCTGGGTCAATACCAGGCTTGTGAAATTAGAAGTCTGAAGACAGAAAGTCAGACACCCCCGGGCTACAACCTTTCCTGGCAGCCTTCTGTCTTGGTCATTGCAGTTTTAGAGCAGGAAGAGGCCTTGAATCTCATGAATTCTCATCCCTCTTGTTCCAGCTGGACACTGTGTGGACCCAAATGTAAACCTTCTGTCCTAGATATCAAAGACAGAGCCCAGGGTCCTTGTGGATATGCCACACCCTTCAGTGGACAGGCTGTGCTGCCATCGCTCCCGCCCACCTCCTCTAACAACATAAACATATCCAGGACCCCATCTGATGGAACCAGGAAGGAGGGAACCTCCCCAGCACAATCAGAGACTGGCCTTGACTTTTTGACTTGGGTTGTTAAGATAGCTACGCTTCTCTTCTCCAGCTGGCAGGAAGGAGTGACCCGGGAGCCCTGCCACCACTGGGGAGGAGGAGCCAGCCACGGAGCAAAGACAGAGGAGAAAGGGGAGGAGTCTGGGCAGCTCCCTCCTCCTGCCTGTTCTGGCAAAGTGGCTGAGCTGGAGCAAGAGAACTGATAACAGATAAGGGGCTGGCTTTCCTGCGGCCTTGTTTATACAAGCTTTGGTTGTTGCCAGCTGGTCCCTGGGGTGGGGGCAGAGGGCAGCATGAGGCTTGTTTTCAGTCAGCCAAAGGCCTGAGTGGCTTACGGCCACTGCCCGCCGCCCCTAGCCCCAGACTTCCTGCTTGAAGCTGGCTGGCTGGAGGTTGAGCTGAGGTGCTATGTTCTCCGTACTTGGAGTGGTGGTGGTGGGGAGGGGTTTCACCCAGGAAGTGGCGGGTGTGGCAACTGTGTCTCTCTCTCGTGGGTCTTTGGGCATCTGAAAAAGGATTTCCAGTCATAACAGTTCCTGGTGATAACATACTGAAGCTAATTCAAGAATTCCCTGCCCTGTATTCCTTGGCCTCCCTGAGACAAGCTGAGTTTGACCACACGGTATCTCAGGATCTGGGAGCCAGGTGCTGGGTGCTGTGCTAGGGAGTAGGACACAGTCCGTCCCTTGTGAGATTAAAAGTAATGGAGTGAGATGAACCACAGACCAAGGCAGGATATACTATGGAAGCCTTCGGAGAGGCCTGGACCTTCCTGGTGGCTAGGAACGAGTTTCAGCAGGGACGCTGTGTAAAGAGAGGTTTGAACAATGACCAGGATTGAGCACACAGTGAGCAGAGGAACACAGAGGATGTGCTGCAGGGGAAGCGGAGGAGACTGGTTGGGGGCTGGGGGGACGCAGCTGCAGAGGGAGGCAAGGGCTAGATCAGAAGGCTGAAGAGAAGCCAGAAAAGTGGTCTGGAGGGAGGAAAAGAATGGGACTGGGGGAAGACTGGTGGGGATGGGAGGTGGGCAGCCTGGGACACGGTCTTCCCTTAGGGAAGTGCGGTCATGTAGGAGACACTCTGAGCTGGTAACTCCTGGAACAGAGGCTTGTCAGCCTCACCTGGTTGCCTTTCTGCGTCAGAGTGCGGCAAATGCTTGTGGGTCTGAGGCTCCCTCCCATGGGTGCTTCTTGGCCTAAGCCCCATCTGTGGTAGGTGTCTGTCACCACCCTGAAGATGTGGCCTGGGACTTCAGTGTCTCTGGAGCAGGAGGCGTGGGAGGCAGGTTGAGGGCTGAGCTACAGCTCATCTAGGTGGGACCTGCCTCCATTGAAGCTCCCATCTGCCTGCCATCCCCACCCTCCCTTTGAATGGTAGCAATGAGAAAGAATCCAGTGATGGTGAACCTTTTGGAGCTTTCAATGATAACTAACAGCCTGCTGCAGCACATGTGCCGTGGGTTAGCCACAACCCATCTAGACCATTTCACTGATGGCTGATTCAACCCTTCTATGTGCTTGGGTCATCCTCAAGACCCACTAGCATGTCTCCCATTTACCCTTACTCACTCTTTCCTTCCTTTCATCTTTCCCCATTGCATTCAGTCCCTGGGCATAGTAGGCACCTTCATTGGATAGACTCTGTGTCTTGGTCCAGGAAATCTGAGATCTGGTAGGGGCTCTAAGTCAAATTCCCAGACTCACCCCGTGGCCTGGGGCAAATCTCTCCATCACAGTTTCCTCATCTGAAAAGCAGGTAACAATAATACCTTCTGCAGAGGCTGCTGGTGTATTAAATGGGAGTATTTCTGTAAAGGGCATTGTGCATTGTAAATGGTCCGTGAATATCAGTTGCTACTTTTTATGTACATGAACTCTTTCAGCTGGAAAAAGGAAACTATTAGGAGAGGAACATTTTGGAGAAGTTAATGCAATAATATTAAAACTATCTACTCCACCAGCAGCTACAGTGTATTTTTATTTTTTATATTCAGTTCCAGTACTTAATGTGAAATCATCACTTCTCAGTCTTGTGACTAAAATCAAATGTAGTATTTACTGTGAGATCATAATTTTAAAAATCCAGAAATCTAAGGAAATTTAGACTGTCTTCTCTTCTGATTTACTTTAGTAAATCTGCTATGTATAGACTCGGGAAATGACCAAGGGTGCGAGATCTGCCCCCGAGTCCAAGCTGAAGGTGAGAACCCTGGACTTGTATTCTGTTCCATTTCTTATGTGTGGGTGGTGGGTATTGGAACCTGTTTCTCCTCATCTTTGATACGAGATTAATGACCCCCTCTGTGGTGTATGAGTAGTCATGCTAATGTGGGCAAAAAGCCCAGCACACGATCGAGGATTAGTAAATGCTAGTTCGGGGCCCCTCTCACAGATTCAGCATGGGGTTCAGAGAACCCGAGGTACACGGTTGGGTGTGGCAGGCCGGCCCAAGCCCACCTCTGGCCTTCCCACAGGAAGTCTCGACGGCACTTGGAGCACTGGGGATTCTGCTCTGCTGTAAACACGGGGCTGTCAGCCTCTGGCTGCCCTGCTGACACCACAGGGAGAAAGAGGGGCTTGCGGGAGCTCCCCAGGGCGGAGAAAGCCTGGGAGTAGGGGAGCAGCCCCCTTCCTGGGGGCTCCCAGGAGCTTGGTCTTCGGTGATCCGGATGGGCTGACAACTGCTGTGGAGATGGACTGTGGGATGTGTGGGCAGGGTGAGCTAGGGCTTGCAGAGGTCAGAAAGAGTTCAGGAAGAGTTCAGAAAGAGTCAGGCCCAGGCAGAGAGGTGCTGCGCCTCCGAGATGATTCAGGGAGGAGCTCGTTAAGTCCTCTGGTAGGAGCAACCTGGCTGAGCTACCTAAGTGACTTCCCTCCACTCTCCAGCAAAGGGCTTTTCTCAGCTATCAGGAGACCGTCATGCTAACAATGAATAATTGCTTATGTCTGCAGGATACTTTGTAAATCGGCATTCTTTTATATATAGTTTCTAATATTAACCTCACAAAGAGGGAGCAAAAGGGAAGCAATGGTTCTGCTTGATAGATGAGAAGACTGAGGCTTGAGGAAGATAAGAACCATGACCAGGTACACATAGCTACCGAGCTGGAACAGAAGGCCTTCTTGTGTTAGGGGTCCCATGACAGGGATGAGTAGAAGTTCTCCGGCCAATTAGGAATTTGGTCATTAGAATTAGAATTTTCTCCATTAAAAATGGATAAAATAAAAATGCTCAATGACCTGTGTTCCTTTTCAGACTCGCTGGCTTCTTTTCTGACTTGGGACCCGGGTCTCCGCATGGCGGGGACTCCTCGGTGCCAGGGTCCCGGGAGAAACAGAAACTCGGAGCCCTGCAGATGGGGGGATTTAGGGCAACCTCACAGAAGGATTTTCAGAGCTGCTTGTTAATAGGTGACTAAGTGAGGTTACAAAATCACGCTGTCTGGGAGTCAGCTGTCGCTGCCAGGATTAGGGGCCTCTCGTCCATTTAGTCTGTATCTAAGAGATCACACTAACAAACAGTGCAAATGCGGGGCCTTGGGAAGGCCCCTGTCCCTCTGGGCCTTCGCTGGTGCATCCGTGCAGGGATGACATTTGTTCTCCACACCCCCACCCCACCCCCTGCCATTCCAATGACCCTTATTGACCGCATGCAGGCTGGTGGCGCAAACATTTCCCAAATTCCTGGAAACCAGTCCAGCTTTGCCAGAACCAAATGCTGGGCTGGTGCTGGCTCTGTCCTGCTGTCCCTGGGTTGCTGTTTCCTCATCTGTTACGTGCAGAGGTTGGCCTTTCGGGTCCTTCCCACTCATTCTGTGCAGAAGCGACTCACCAGGGATGGGCTAAGACGACAGGGAGGAGAGTGAGGCTGAGGGGCTTGCTGGGTGGGTCTGCCTGAGAGGCCACCAGGTGGGCCGGAATCAGAGAAACCAGCAGAGGGAAGGGGCAGGGCAAGAAGGCGGGGTCGGTAAAGAGGGATCAAGGTGCCTGGCTAACCTGGCAGGCTGGCTCATCCTTCTAGGCCACCTCAAAAGAGGTCCCTGAGACCGCAGGGGCAGTGGGGGCACAATCCAGGAAGGAGGCTAGAGCCAGCCGTACTCGCAGTCTTGTTGGGCAAGCTGTTTGTCTTTTGGGTCCGCCTGAGGCAGGCCAGGAGGAGGAAAACCCCCACGTGGGTCTTGCTGGGGAGGCCGCGGTCAGACTAACACAGGCGGGGAGGCGTGTATGTGTATAAAACTAAGGCTCTCCAGGCAAACAGTACCTTTGCTATCTGGTGTTTGAATCCAGCATGGGGGAGAGGAAGGTGAGGCCACAGCACCCAGTTGTGTCCAGAGCAGCCTGCACCCTGGGCAGGGAGCTAAGAGGGAGCAGACAGGCAGGGCTACAGATAAGGGCTAAACAGTTCACGTCAGGGTCCATTGCATGTCTTTAAGCACCATGAAGGAAGCTCCAGTCCAGGTGCTTTGGGAGACCTAGAAACTCCTTGGTCCTTTTGTGGTGCAGGCTGAGGGCGGAGGGATCTTGTCTCCTGGCAGATAATGGGACTCTCCCTTCTGTGACTCAGGGTCTTCATGTTAAAGAGGAGAAGGGTCTCTTTGGCTACCCCTCTCCCTTGGGCTTGTGGGGACATCGCTGGGGGTGATGAGTTCAAGTTTCCCACAGAGCTGGGGTCTATAGGGAGGCTCCAGGAAAATGCCAGCTCCTGTTTTCAGTTGTGGGGCTATTACTCATGAGGTTCCAACCACCATGCTGATCCCAGGCAGGACGCCATTAGCCAGGCCCAGAATGAGCAGGGAGCCAAGCAAATTTTCTTCTCTGTTTTGTTTACCATCTCAGAAGCCTGACATTCTCAGTTCTCAGTGCCAACCGATGCCCCTTGTCCATTGTCCAGGGTAGCAGTGAGGGTGTTGGTTTTCTGCATCTAGATCCTTGAGTCTTCTCAGGAAATGAAATGACCACATGACTGTCATCAACCCCATAGGCCATCAACTACTGAAAAATGTGACCATAGGGCCACTGGCCCCAAGAGTCAGCATGTCTGGGGTCTGAGGGTACCAGGTAGGGCAGCACATGGGCGGCACCTCCCACAGCCGCAGGACGAGAGTCTTAATCATAGAGACCCAAAGCAGATTCAGAGATGTAACCTTTGGATGGTACAAAGACCTCCCTGAGACTTGGTTTCCCCATCTGTCAAACAAGTAGCACAATAATACTACATAACTTTCTGGGTTATTGTAAGAATGAAACATGAATTAGAATGTTAATGGCCCCAGAGGAACCTTTGGCACATAGGAAATACTCCGTAAGTGATAAAGAGGAAGAGGAGAAATAGTGTGACTTTGAAATCCGGGGACATCCCAATAACTGTCCTGAACTTGAGATGCGAGGAGCTGAAAATAGCTTACGGTGAAGGTCCCCCAAACACACAATGACTCAGCTCGGCTGGGCCATGGGTGTGTGGCCTAACAAAAGTATTCACTGAATGAACTGATTTGAGTCCCAGGCATCATGGTTGCAGGTAGGAGCAGTTTCCCAAGAGGACTGGCCTCCCTTCCCCAGAGCCCACAAACAGTTCAGCTCTTTAGTGCTCAGAGCCCAAAGGCCTTTGGAAACAGGTGTGAGGGGAGGGGGCGGGTTCCGTGGTCAGAGTCTCAGGCTGGGCATCCAGACTTCTATTCTCCTGGAAGCTGCCGGTTACATCACCTGGAACACATTTCTGAACCACACATCCCCGGGTACAAAGCGGGAGGCTGCAGACAATGGGCTGTGGTCTGGCTGGTTCCGAGCTGTGTGAACTTGAGCATGTCATCTGACCTCTCAGCCATGGTTGCTGGCCTGGGAGATGGGAGTGGTGGAGAGGATGGAATGAGGTGATGGCTAAGAGCCCCAAGTGCATTTGTGAGAGCAGGTGAACGAAAGGGTGGTGCAAGGAGCCGCCTACTCTCCTGGCCCGGGGCAGGGACTGGTCACCACCCTGGAGTTCTCCACTCCTAGCAAGGACTTTCTTTGGAAGTTTAGGGGAAGTGCAGGTAGCAGCACCAGCTCCATTTAGTGGGGTTGGGAAAGGCTGGCCAGCGTGGAGGTTTTGTGCTAAACTTTCCAGTGACTCTTTGGTGCCACCTTAAGAGAGATGGGTTTGGAGCGTCAGTTCTTCTGTAATCGGGCAAGCCCTACCCCCTTCCTAACAGAAGGAACAAATGAGAATTAATTAGTAAACGTGGCTGTCAAACGTGGTCAGTGTTATTATTAACTTAGTGTGTTTGTTTAAAGGAGGGGCCTGCTTGCTCCAGTGCGGCGTGTGAGCTGCTGGCCAGCCAGGTTTGCTGGGAAATCCTGGAGATTGTTTCCACATGGGAGTTTACAACACAAATAATTAATTGCAGCAGTGGCGGCCTCGGAGGCAAGGGATGATGGTCTCTGACGTGGCTTTTGCCTTCCTTTGTATAAACGAAGGAGTCCCCTAAGGGGAGGCATTGGACCAGGAGAGGGTGTCCCGGGGCCTAGTGCCACTATCTGAAGCTGCAGGCAGGGTGACCAGACAGGTCCCCTGCTATCTCACAGCTGGGTGTGGGTAGGACACTGGTGTGGGAGTGCTGGCTGATCAGGCCCAACCTGATTTCCTCTGCTCCTAATGCTACTTCTTGTTTTTTATTTGTTTGGCTTTTCGAGATGGGGTCTTGCTATGTAGTTCAGGCTGTTCTTGAGCTCACTATGCTCACTATGTAGGCCAGGCTGGCCTTGAACTCCTGGCGATCTTCCTGCCTCAGCCTCCCAAGTGTTGGGATTACAGGCATATGCCATCACGCCTGGTCTCCTGCTACTTTAAAAAATTCTGTGACCTTGGCTTCACTCACTGATCTTTCTTTCTGTGTACTGAGTTCTCATGTATCTTAGTCCTTCCTTCCAAGACTAAAAGGAAGGGACTCTGGAGCCATGCTGCTTAGATTCAAATGTTGCTCCACCTCTTGCTAGCTGTGTGAGTTGGGAAAGGTTAGTTAACACTTCTGTGCTCCAGTGTCCTCATCTGTACAGTGAAGTGATGGTTGGTCTAGAGGACTGAAAACATTAACATTTATAAAACTTTTAGACCAATGCTTAGCCCAAGTAAGTGCTATATAAATATATAAATGCTGGTTAAACAAATGAATGAGCAGAGTGGGCTGCTTTAAGTCATTGTCTCTCTATATCATTCTCTTTCCCCCAGGCATTTCAGCGCACGAAGAACAATGTGTTTGCTCTGCACTTGACATTCCGTTTCATGGCTCTCCTGACCTCTTGGCTGCTTGCAAGTTGTCCCTCCAGAGAAGCTGCCCTGGCCTGAGTCTACTATGGCTCTATGAGCCGATTTTCCCTGCGGAGGTCCCTAAATCTTGTTAGCTGCTGTGGTCTTTGTTCTGTGGGAGATGACTCCTTTGTATCAGGCAGCCCAGCACCTGGCCCATGCAGCCCCCAAAAGGGGTTGTCACCCTGAGTCAAGGAGTCACTGTCCTTGTAATGCAAGGGAGGGGAGTGTTTTGGGGTGCTGCTGGGCTCCCATGAGTTAGTATCTGGAGGTCTCGGGGTGTCAGGGTGTCCTGGCTTGGCATGAGGTAGGCCAGAGTTGTCCTGTACCAGTGAAGGACATTATATCGACATCTGCTCATTCCTTGCCTACTTTATTGTGACCCATCAATGGTAAAGATGGAACATTGTTGAAAAGGGAGCTGGAAAGTAAGAGCCAGTATAAACCAGAAATACAGATAAGTAATTGGCAACAGATGTCCCCTGAAACCTGAGCGGACTGTGTGCTTAAGTGTGTCTGCATGTGTGTTGTGTTTATCAAGCTTGCTTATTTATTTATTTAGTGGTACTGGGATTAAATCTAGGGCTTTGCACTGAGCTACATTGGCAGTTCTCCTGCTCCTCCTTCTCCTCTACCTTCTCCTCCTCCTCCTCTTTCTCCTCTTTTTCTTCCTCCTCTTCTTCCTCCTCCTCCTCTTTCTCCTCTTTGTCTTCCTCCTCTTCTTCCTCCTCCTCCTCTTTCTCCTCCTCTTCTTCCTCCTCTTCCTTCTCCTCCTCCTTCTCCCTCCTCCTTCTCCTCCTCCTCCTTCTTCCTCTTTTCTTTTTTTGAGACAGAGTCTTGCTAAATCACCGAGTTGCCCAGGCTAGGCTTGAATTTGCAATTCTCTTGCCTTGGTCTTCAGGAGTGCTGTGATTACAGGTGGGCACCACCATGTGTCTTTAAAAGGTTCACACCTTGGATATCATAAAAATCACTTCTGGGAAGCCATCCTAAAGAAATGCTGTAACACTTGCAAAATGGTTTATGCACAAAGATGTCCTTTATTTATGAAAAGAAACGGGGAACAACTGCAGTGTCCAGCATGGGGATGTAATTATGTAAAGTCAAGGTTATGCAGATTTTATTGGTTTTCAGTCTTTCGTAGGTTCGTGAGTTGCTTGAGAAACTTATTAAAATGAAGATTCCCAGCCTTCACCCTGAGAGATTCTGACTTAATGGGTCTGGGATCGAGTCCAGAAATCTGCATTTTTAACATATCTCATATACTTCTAATGCAGATGTTCTACAGTTCAACATTTGAGAAAACTGATCCACTTGACAGGATTTTGCAGTCATTTTAAATGATGTTTACAGAAAGATTATAACAGTATGAAGAAGTGCTTTGTAAATAAAAAATATGTAAAAGTGTATATATGACTGTTTCCAATGATGAAGTGCAGCTATGTAAAGCAAAGCAAAAACGTACAAAAATGTAAACAGAGGCCGTATCAGGATGCTAGGGGTATGGCGATTTTCTTCCTCTTTCCTATATTTTCCAAAGTTTCTAAAAGTGAGCATTATTTTATCAAAAAAACCCAAAAAACAAAAACCCCGTAAACCCCATAAACTTTTAAAACAGAAACTGTTCTCAGGCCAAAATGGCATCATGTCTCTTTCGTGGCATTCGCAGTGGAAGGTTTCATTTTATCTCTGAAAGATGGGAGGAGTCTGAAGCAAAGTGACACTGGGGTCTTCATCTGCAGAGAGGCCCCGGCCCCTCTCAGAAACACTCTCTTGCAGCTGACAGACATTTGATCCCCTTCTGTAGTTACTGAAGGCACATTCAGCCCCTTAGTCATTGTTAAGATAAAAAAAAAAATAAATAAGGGGCTGGGGCCACAGTTAATGATGGAGCATGTGCTTAGCATGTGCAAGGCCCTGGGTTCAATCCTTGCGCCAAAACACAAACAACAAAACGTCTTAGCCTGGGATGGTCGGGCTGATCATTTAGTGACGCTGAACTGTCTTAATGCCTCTCTCTTTCTCTTTTTTTTTTTTTTTTTTGAGACAGGCCTTGCTATGTAGCCCAGGCTGGCCTTGAACTCACTATGTAGCCCGGGGTAGCCTTGAACTCATGGCAATCCTCCTGCCTCTGCCTCCCAAGTACTGGGATTACAGGTGGGCACCACAATGGCTGGCCTCGATGCCACTCTCTTGAGCAGCTTTTAGATATGACAGTTTGTACAGGACAGTTAGGCCCCGTCTCAAGAAGTTGGAAATCAGGAGAACAAAGTTGTTTCTGAGAGATGCATACCTCAGTTTTCCAGGGCTGCCATAACAAAAGCCCACAGACCTAGCAGCTTCAACAGCAGGAACGGATCATGCCCTTTGCGGGCAGTGGTTCCTTCCGAGGCTCCGAGAGTAGAGTGTTTCCAAGCTCTCTCCCTGGTTTGCATATGGCTGCTTCTCCCAGTGTGTTTGCATGGTGTTCCCTGTGCCTACCTCCAAATCTCCTCTGCTTGTATGGACACCAGTGGTACTGAATTAGGGCCACTGTAACCTCGTTTTAACTTAATTACCTCTTTAAGGGCACTTTGTCCAAATTGGCCATATTCAGGGATATTGGGGGTTAGACCTCAATGTATGATGTGGGAAGGACACAAGTCGGCTTCAGAATACTACATTATAAGCAACTCATGGCAGACCATGGAGCTGCACAGGTACTTACTTTAAAGGGCTGAAGCAAACGGGTGTCTGAAACGTCCAACTGGACTTTTGGAATAGCTTGAAAATGGAAAGTGAGTGGCAAAGTGGGCTGTTCCCTAGGGGACTTGGCCAAGGAGGCAGAAGCCATTGTCACCCAGCACAGCCACTTGTCCAGTCGTGATGATAGGCATGTCCCTCTACACGGAGACGGATCCGTCCGTGGAACTTGCTTCTCGGCAGGTCTGGTCACAGCTCACCGAGTTCCCCATCCTGTTCCTGGGGGGCAAGTTCAGTGACCTGCCTGAGCCTCCCCCTGGAGAAATGGGACGAGAATTCCTGTCGTGTTTGCCCCACAGGCTGGTGTGAGGGAAGGGAGCAAAGGCTGCTGGGTAACCGGCAAACCTCTTCCTGCCCAGAAAGCAGACGGGTGCAAACATCCGCTCTCGTCTGCAGCAAGTGACCATGGTGCCGGCTCTGAAGGCTGCGGGTTGAATAGTGCACCCAGGAGGAGGGGACTTGAAACAATATCCGAGGCACCAAGGTGAAGGTGACTCCGGCCAGCTGCAGCAGACACGCTCGCCAGGCTCATCAGCAGAACGCTCTGTGTGCGCCCAAGAAACAAAACAACTTTATCTGGAAGTTGACATGTTCCTTATGTGCAAGTTTATACATTTGGTTTAAAAAAATCTCTAACCCTCTATCTCCTTCCTACTACCCAGAGCCTCTCCTCAAATAAATTAAATTTTCCCGATGTTTCTAAGCATAAATAAGTATCTACATAAATATTTACCCTCCAATTTAGTTCACACTGCTGTAAAATTTTGTGTTTCTAACTTTAAGAATGATTGTGGCTTCCTCTCATGTCACTTCATGCACGCGGATCCTCACCTTACTCTGGAAAACTGTTGCACTGTATTTCATAGGACAATTACCATCATACATTATTTAACTATAATATCCATGAATGGACATTTAAGTTATTTTCAGGCTTTTTTATTTGTTTGTTTTTTGTTTTTTTGAGACAGAATCTTGCTATGTAGTTCAGGCCCGGCCTTGAACTCACTCTGTAGCCCTGTAGCCCAGGCTGGCCTTGAACTTGTGGGCAATCCTCCTGCCTCAGCCTCCCGAGTGCTGGGATGACAGGTATGTGCCACCATGCCGGGCTCAGTTTTTAAAAATATGATAAACATGACTACAATGAATATCTTTGCTTATATACTCACATATATCTTTGAGCCCTTGTGGGAGGGGGTCTCTGCAGGACAAAGTTTTAGCCATGCAGCAACCAGGACAAAGGTGATATTGACACCTTATAGATTTATAGATTTTGTAAATTGTTTTTGTAGAAAGCAACAACCATTTGCATGTCAAGCTACATGTCTATCTTTCACGTGAGAGGGATAAAAGAAACAAAGGCTGTCGAGGATCTAATCAAACCTTATGTCCTTGAAGCAGTTCTGTAGCTAAAGCTAACATTTCCTGGCCTCAGCAGAGTTTCCGACTCTCTAGCCCTCGCTAGTCGAGCTATCGCGTTGCCCCTGTGAAATGCTTGGAGACGCTCCTGTCCTGAAGGGAGGCTGAGTCATAGCTGGCCTTGCCTGGGCTCATGCGCCCCTATCTCCTGAGAACATGACAGACACATAGCAGACCCGGCCACCTCTTTAGGGCTGAGGACCTCTGAAGTTCTGCCAGTATCTTCCCCTGCCCCAAATCATCACAGGCTAAGTGGCTCTCCGGTGCTGGGATTCTCCAGTCCTTCGTGGAGTTCCTGCCTGCCGGGATTGGAGTGACGGGTTTCATTTCAGTGATATATTCGGAATACTCATGTCGCAGGGTGGTGGGGGGATTTCACCAGAAAGCAGGCGACAGAATCTGGTAAGGTGGTGTGTGCCTATTGTCTGGTCTACTCCAGAGGCTGAGGCAGGAGGATCGCTTGAGCCCGGGGATTCAAGACCAGCCCGAGCAATATAGAGATATTTCAGCCAAACAAACAAAAGGAAACAGGTGAAGGTACTCAGAAGTGTTGGTATTCAAACGATATTGATTTCTTCTCTTCATTAAAATCATGGGGTGAACAGAGCAGGACTTCAAAGGCTTTAAGAAACTATTTCTTTATATTCAAAGTTCTAGAGGAACAAGAATAGAGAAATGTGACATTAAAATTTCACTGTCTTCTTAAGCCGTAGCACTTATCCGTGCCTACAGTAAATATAGATAAATAGGCTTAATAGTTTTTCATCGAGTCAGATTGAATCAAATCCCACTTGTATTCCCCCAAACCAAAGTCAAATGTGTATCAGTCACAATGGGGCAAAAGTCAAATACTTCCGAGACAGGAAGATCTCAAGGTCCAGGCCAGCCTGGGCCACATAGTGAGACTCTGTCTCAAAAAGAAAAAAAAAAAAAGGCAAATGCTTTACTCCCTCCTGGAGCTTCTTAATTTTTACTGTTTATTACCTATGGGAAGACCCACTCCACGTGGGAGGCAGGGGAGTGGAATGGCGCATTCCCTCGCATGCTAAGCATGGTGCTTCCGGTACCCTCCCACCATCACTCAGAGCGTTACCATTTTACTAGGGAAGAGCCAAGTGCTGCAGCCCATTCTTCTCAAGGTCACCCAGGGGACAGGGCAGAGCCAGGGTTCAGATCCAGGCCCCACATGACCGCAGATCTTGCTCAGTGTCACTCGGCCTCGGTGGCATCAGGTCTGCTCCATCTGGTGTGTTTCTGGAAGGGCAGCTCATCGCTGAGTTTCAGGTCTGAGCCCCCTCTCTCCTACCTTGCAAGCCATCGAACATCACATGTCTGCTCTAGGATGTCATCCAGGGCGCAGGGGCAGGCACAGAGGCACAGAGAGGCCTTTGTGGTGGTCGTGGGTGACACACTTCATGGCCTCCACCCCCTGATCACCATCTGTGGGGCCTTCGTGTTCCTGTCTTGGTGCCTTACCAGGGCTGAGCGGTTTAATCCCAATCACCACCCTACCGCAAAACTCAGGCACAGAGAGGTGGCTGATGTGTCTGCGGTCACACTGCTAAGACCCGTGGAGCTGGGCATGTCTCTGAGCCCTGTACTCTGGGAGGCTGACAGGAGGACTGGAAGCGTGAGCCCAGCCTGGTGATTGTGTGACTTAACAAAACCCTGTCTCAGAATTTTAAAAAAAGGGCTGGGATGTGGCTCAGTGTGAAGGCTCTAGGTTCACTCTCCAGGACTGCAAGACAAAGAAAAAAAAAGAAAAGAAAAGAAAAGCCTTCCGGATAGAGAGCCCTGGGATGTTCCTGGTATAAGGATGACCTTTTCTGTCTTCAGCTTTGTTGTTCTTATTTTATTTATTTTTTAAGACAGAGTCTTGCAATGTAGCTCGGGCTAACCTTGAACTTGTAGACACCCTCATGCCTTCACCTCCCAAGCGCTGGGCTTACAGGCACCCACCGCCACGCCTGGCAAGGGTGGCCTTTTCAAGTAGGCTAAAAACAGTAGTCCGGGAGGCAGAGAGTCTGAGACGTGTTGGGCAATGGCAGAAGGAAGGCTTAGAAGGAAGGGGCAACAGCCCCGGCAGGTGCTGCCGACAGGTCAGGCGGATGAGGACCGGCTAAGACCTGACCAGCAGGAATCACTGTGACCCTAAACTAGAGCAATTTTAGGGGGGCTGTGGTAACAAAGTCCTTTTGTAAAGGGTTCGAGAAAGATTAAGAGGAGAGGACATAGTGACTGACAATGAAATATTCTATTGAGGAATTTAAATCTAAGAGGAAGAAGGAGAAGGAGGAGGAGGAGGAGGAGAAGAAGAAGGAGAAAAAGAACAGGAAGAAGAAGAAGGTGCTAGCTGAAGGGTGACCCAGTTCCCAGGGCTTTGGTGGAGGGGGTAGGACTATGTGTCTGTCCACTGCTATGAGTGCTTCAGTGGAGAAACCGAGTGGATGGAGGGTGCGCCCAGCACACCAGAGGACAGAATCCTAGATGACTAACACGCAATACGTGTATGTGCCACTTACCCGGGATGAAGGTGATATATATCACAAAGATATACTAACAAAAAACTAAAAAGTTCAAATAAGATTTTGGAAAAAGATCCCAGGTGGCAGGGAGCACTCCCCTCAGACAGGAGGGCCCGGCAGGGTGGCCCGAGTGTCCTTTGGTAGCAGGTCCCAGAGCAGCACTTCCTTCAGAGTCCCTGCACTGACTTTCTGTTTGTCCTCTGAGATCTTAGCAGAACTGCAAAGACTAGGAGGCGGCATCCCCTCCGGGCCACCAGGCCTGAAGCTGTCTCTGAGGTGTGGCTCCTCCACCTCTGCTGGAGGAGCAGCTGTAAGCAAGAGGTAGGAGGGTCAGTTCTATCAACCAGCTGGGGAGATTTCACCAAGGTTCTTGTTTGGAGGAGCCCTGGAGGTCTGAGGACATAGGCCAAGGGTTGCCTGCTGTCAAGGAATCGTCCTGCATCGACCCACAACGGCTGAGATGGTTGTGATGGCATTCCAGAAAGTTAACTGGAAATTTACCTTACGGAATTTCTCATGCACAAAATGGGCCCATCAGGGCCCTGGGGTGATTTACTTTTCATCAAGGTTTGAATCTAAGAAGTGTGTTGCCATGGTGGGCACTGCCTGCTCTGTCCCAGCAAGCTGAAGTCTATCTTCTCAGCCTGGCTGTATTGGACAGATAAAGACACACACAAAAAAAGGGGAGGAACTAAATGTGGAGAGCTTTGAATGCAGCATCAGGGGATTCCCCATTAGGGGAAAATTCCTCTGGTTACCCAAAAAGAATGGGGTAAATGAGGCAGAAACATCAGTGGTATAAGACAACTAGCATACCACAGACCTGGTTACTTCATTAACCAACTTTCTGGTTTAAAATAAAAGTTTAAAAAAATAATGTATGGGTATATCACCCCCCCATTTCTGTCATTTTTCCCTTTGCCCCAATTTATTATAGGTTGTATCTTAAATTGTTTTCCTACAAAGTAATAAAATGTAAATGTGGGTTTTAGGGATGCTAATGTTTCGGGATGGCTGAGCATGAATTCCCAACCCGTTCTGGGTTGAGGGGCCCACAAGGAAGCTGTGAGAACTGAGTGGGAGGTGGGGAGGAGAAGGGAAAACAGAAGTTCCCCATTGTTCTAGTTGGAGAAAGCTGCACTTTGGGAATAGGATGTGAGCGGAGACCTGCAGGAGGGAGACATGCTGGCTCCCCTGAAGCGTGTAGGACTCCAGCTCCGGGAGGCCGAGCTTCCCTCCTGCTGAGAGCCCTGTGGAAAGGATGCCAGGAGAGGGTAGGGGGGAAAGAGCGCGGCTCCCCATGGAACTCTGCAGCTCCTTGGGATGGGGTCACATTTGTCCCTTGCAGGATTTTCCACAGTGGTAATCGGTTGTAGGCGTGGATTCCCGTATATAAATCTGCGGACTGTGTGAAATGGAGAGTACCTAAGCTCCAGGGCAGAATGATTTCACAAAAGAAGGTGATTTGGGTTTCATATCTTTGGGCGGAAAATCCAGCTTTCGATATACCTGCAGGAAGGCCCATCCCAGCAGGGATTCTGGGGTAGCTGGGAGACCACAGATGGAGCAGTGGATGAAAGGTGAGGAGCATGTGAGGATGTTTGGAGGTTGCCAAGGTGGTCAGACAGTCATGAAGACCAGAGGAACCGGAGAGAGATTGGGAACCCCCATTAGCAAGAGTGTTTTAACAGCCAAGCGCCATTAGGGGAAGGGGATCCAATGGCGAAGTCTCGAGGGTTAGAAAGGCCATGTGAGGGGAATCAAGAAAGGGCTTCTCTCAGCTGGCGGGTGCGGTGTGAGGCTTTAAAACTGATGGGAGAGACGACTGTGAAGCAGGAATGAGGCTGAGGTGGAATCCTCGGATTGCTGGAGAACCCCAGAGAGGATATGGAGGGGTCGTCAGGTGAGGGGAGACAGCGCTAAGATAAATGAGGTAGCAGCGAAGAGACGCCCACAGTGTGATGTGCGCTGGTCCCCGAGGGCCCACAGTGTGCTGCCTGACTGCACCTCCCTGTGTATCTCCAGTAACTAGCCCGGTGTCCTGGTGTCTATGCACAGTGGATACACTTTTTTTTTTTTTGCCTGGACTAAGGACTGAACCCAGGACCTTTGGACTGAGGTGTATTGTATCTCTCAACCCATTTTTAAATTTTTTTTTTTTTAAATTTCCAGACCTGGTTTTGCTAAGTTGTTAAATTGTCCAGACTGGGCTCAAACTTGCAATCTTCCTGCCTCAGCCTCAGAGTGCTGGGATTATAGGCATGTGCCACCATGCCTCATTATTTGTTGAATGAATGAATGTATGGAAAAATAACACTAAAATGTTTTTGAAGCTGTTACAAAAAATAGTGTGGCAGTTCAATTAAATATAGAATTATCAGATGATCCAACAATTTCATTCCTGGGTAAATATTCAAAAGAATTGACCCAGAGATGTCCTTATTCAGAGTGGCATTATTCACAGCAGAAAAAAGATGGAAACAACTCAACCAGTCATCAATAGTTGAACAAATAAGTGAAACGTGGATTATCTATACAATGGAATATTATTCAGCCTTAAAAAAGAAGGAAATTCTGACACATGCTACAATAAAGATGAACTTTGAGGATATTGTGCTAAGTGAAACAAACCCATCACAAAGGGACAAATACGGTATGGTTCCACTTATATCAATATCTAGAAGAGTCTAATTCATAGAAACAGAAAGTAGATGGCCAAGGGCAGGGGGAAGAGGACTGCGGAGTTATTGTTCAGGGGACGTAGGGTTTCATGTGGGGAAGATGGAAAACTTACAGATAAAGGATTCTGGCGATACATGGTGGTGACGTTGCACAACACTTAAAATTGCAGTGACCTTGTGAAGCACACACCATCATTTCCCTGGTGAATGCCAGCACCGCGGTAGGTGCTTTACCTCCACGGCTTCCTATGGGGAAAACCCTGCAATGTGGGTCACTGTGTTCATTTACATGTGCAGAAATGAGCCTCAGAGACAAACGGCAGCAGTGTGGGCCAGCAGTTGCCTGAGCAGGCTCCCAGCTCAGGCCTGGGGGAGCCCAGAAGTCACTGGGCTTCCGTGTCCCACGTTGTGTCTTCCAGCCCCGAGTGAGCCGAGATTGGGAGACACTCAGAGCAGTTAACAGGGTTCACTCGAAAGGTAGATATTAAGTATCTAGCATATCGTCAGCTTTTTACCTGTGACTAGGAAGCCCTGAGAAGCAGAAAATACTAGACCTGCCTTCGTGATGTTGGCGGAGGCACACAGGGCTACAAGGCTGACACTAACATAAAGCTACCTAGGAATGTGTGGGATCCGAAGAGAGTTAGGTGGAGGCAAGGCGGGTGGGCAGGGCTTCCTAGGAAGGAACTGCTGAGCCCATATTATGTTCTATGTGGCAAAAAATTTAATTGTGTAAATATGAATGATCCTAACGCAAACTCACAATCCCCTATCTGCAAGTTTGAAATCCAAAGATCAAAGATCTCAGGAAAAAAAAGTTTTTCTCCCAAGAAAAAACTATCTCTCTTTCCCTCCCTCCCTCTTTCTCTTTTTCTTTTTTTTCTTTCTCTCCTCTCATTGTCTCTCTCCCTCTCCCTCTTCCTCTCCCTCATTCTCTCTCTCTCTTTGGAGCTAAACTCAGGGCTGAGGGCCTGAAGAGCTTGGGTGCCCAGCCTTGGCCTTTGCCCTGTCCCATGCTCTGACGTGGAAGTGGCCTGCTCAGGTCTACTGCCAAAGCCCTTTCAGCTGAAAGAGGAAGCTGCCCAGAAGATCCCCTTCGCCCACGCTCTGGGGACTGAAGAGGAACCTGGATGTGATTTGGATTTTTTGAAGAAATTTGCTTTGATGTAGTCCAATCTAACTTCTTCATTTGCTAGTTTGGTTGGGACCGCAGGTGACAATACCGCTGTGGGGACCAACCAAAGGGACTCTCTCAGCCAGGGACCTCTGAGGTGGGATTTCCCAGCCCTGGCTCCACGACTCTGGTGCCTCCAATTACCTCCAGGACTGCTGGGACCTTCTCAAGGAAACATTTAAATATTGAAATAAACATTCTACAGAAATAAACCCATGGGAAAAAATAAGCTTATACCAACCAGTATTTTCTTGGAGAGTAGAGGGGATAAAGAGAATTATAATCTTTTTAAAGATACCACTATTCTAAAGCATGGGCAAGCAGGCAGTACGCAGGGGAGCTCTGGATTCTAGTCTTGGCTCTCTCATCTGCTTATGGTATTACTTTGGACAGGTCTCTGGAATTCCTAATGAAAAGAGGCTAAAGATAGGCCTGCCACAGTTGCCGGGAGGCTTAGGCCAGATAGGGCCCATAAATAGGTTTTGCAAATTCTAAGGCATGATGGTGAGAGGATAATTCTCCCTCGTCATCGCCCTAGAGCAGAAAAATCTTCCTTCTCTCTTGCTTTGATTCTGCTTTCCTGATGGAGGTGGTCTGATATGCATCACTCAGGGCTCCCAATATCCATACTTCTCTCTAGGTCATGACTTCCAAGTTAGTCAGTGTAAGACAGGTCATGCTGCAGTGACAAAGAAGTCCTCAAGTTTCAGTGGCTTGATCAACTAAGTGTTCTTACTGTGATGCAGATGGGCAGAACCTCTTCCATCCGGTAGCCAGGCCAACCTGAGCTGTAAGGTCACAGTGGCAGGGGATGAGAGGATTGTGGTGATATTTCATCTCTTAACTATTTGGGCCTCAAAGCGACACATGTCACTTACAGTCCACTGGCTAGAATTATTCAGAAGATCCCTCCCAAACTGCAAGGGAGAAGGAAATGTTAGGACAGTGCATGGATATTTAGGGGGCACCGATAGACTCTACCTCCATTTTCTCATCTCTATAAAATGTGAGGGTTGGACTGGCTGACCTCAGAGCAGGCACTATCGGCTCCATTCTTCTAGGATTGTGTGAGCCAGAGACCCAGAAGTCGATGTCCTGCAGCTGGTCATGGTGCCCTGGATTCCTGCACAGCATCCCTGAGAGAAACTGCACCTCTCCTCAAGTATCAGTTTTATTTCTCCATTCCTTCTCTGAGCTCTTTCCCCTCTGCTGCCCTTTCATGAACCCTCAAGTCTCAAATATGTCCAGTCTGTGAGGTCAAATAATCCCAGAGCGGTGCAAATGCTTTACCTTCTGGAGAGATGGGGCTGCCTCGGAGTAGGACACTGAGGAGGAGCTGACGCCAGGGTGCTACAGGCTGGGGTCCTGCTTTCCCCCTTTCCCTCCAGCACCTCTGGGAGAGCTCAGGAATAATTCTAAAGGCTCCGCCTTTTGCTTTCTCCTCTTTCCCTCCCTATTTGTGCAGCCCCTACCCTCTTGCCCAGTCTGGTGAGATCCACATCCATCAGTAGAAAAAGAGCAGCTGAATGATTAGAGATGGTCTGTGCACATTTGAAAGGCAGCGTCTGACCTGGCAGACCAGGAATTCGCCATGGACGTGGCGCTCCTCAGCTCCAGCAAGGGTGTATGAGAAACCCCTCACCAGGAGGGACCGAGGTGCTCAAGCTGAGCCTGGGCGACAGCGTCAGGTCACACACTGCTGCTCTGACCTCATGCCCGGCCCGCTGTGGTAACTGGGCTGCTGCCTACTTTGGGAGACTTGGTGTCTACCTTTCATGTTCCGTTTCGTTGGCAGATCCTCATTGCAGTCACCTGGCCTGCATTCCAGCTGTCTGTGGAATGTCAGAGGCCTCTGAATATGGCTTCTCCTCGATTCCTTGTCACCACTGAGCAAGCTGCCAGCTAGAGACTCTGCCCTGCCAGGGTGTGGGGCTGCCAGTGACAAGTGGTTCTGTACCTGGCTGTATGTCCCCAGGGCTGCGTGGCTCTTCTAAAATTCTTAGACATTCTTTCCACTGAAAGGTGGAACCTACGCCTCTCTCCCTGAACCAGACAGTCTTGCGGCTGCTTTGATTGGTATAGTATAGAGAAAGAGGTGTCCTGTGACTTTTACGGCTTATTTTGTGATTTTTCTGCTTGGTTCTCCTGGAATTCTTGCCTTGGGAAACCAGATACCATGCTTGGGAAGTCCTAGCCACACTGAGAGGCCACATATAGTTCTACGCATGGCTGTCCTGGTGAAACCCAGGCCTTTTTTTTTTTTTTTTTTCAGACAGGGTCTCACTATGTAGTTCAGGCTGGACTCGAACTCACAGTGATCCTCCTGTCTCAGCCTCCCAAGTGCTAGGATTACAGGTGTGCGCCACCATGCCCAGTCTAGAGCCCAGGAGTTGATTCATTTCAATAAGGTACCAGACACGTGAAAGAGGAATCCTCTAGAGAAGTCCAGCCTCCATCTCTCACCTCTATCATCTTCTTCCATACTTTTCCCACCAGAAGCCCTGGAACTGGTGTGGGTAGAGGAGTTTCTGTGCTGTGCTCTGTTCACATTCCTGATTTAGAAATCTGTGAGCAGAAGAAAATGATTGGTGCTTAATAGCACCAAGTTTGAAACACAGTGGCACCTCGGTTCACAAACTCCATCCTGTCCACAATTCTGGTTACAAACCAAACTGGAGGAGAACCTAATCAAATCTCCCCACAAGGTCAACATTGAACCTAACCATGGAATTTGATTCGCTTCTCATCCAACTTGGTTTGTGACCAGAATCATGGAAAGAATCCAGTTCACAAACTGAGGGACCACTGTAGTTTGTTTAATAGCCATTGATAACTGGAAAACTCCCTCATCCCTCTGTCTGCCATTAATGTGAAGATGGATGGATCAGTGTCAAACCAGGGAGAGAAGTCCCTGGTTTGTAGGGAGCAACAACCACAGCAACAAAAAAGATAACAAACTTTTGGGGTAATTGTGGGTTTCACAAGTGGAGACAAGCAGGGTGCAGGGATGGCACCTGGTCCACTTGGCCTAAGCTCTGCCGCCTGGTGATCCAGCCCCTCGGTGGAGGGGGGTCCGCTTGCCCTTGGCCCCTGCCCCGTTCTTCAGTAGTATTTGTGGCATCCTTCTTCCTGCATCTCCAGGACATTCTGAGCATCTCATGCCTGCTGTGCTGGAGCTGTCATTCTGCAGTCAGTTGATACACAAACGTGCCTCTGCCATCCTCCATCGAAATAGATTTCTGACCAGCTTTGAGATTCTTCAGGTAGCTCCTGGTCTTCTCCTGTACAGGTTACACAGTACTAATTCCCATAATTATTATACAATTCAGTCATCATGACTTTTTTTGAAATCACTCCAAACATCTCTTAATGTTTGGGGCTTCTCTTTTACACCGAGAGGCTTAGCCTTGAGTACGCAGCACCGAGCAAAGAGATTGCCGTGAGGTTTCTCTTTGCTCCTCTGCTTGGATTCCTGTTTAATAATCATGGAAATCTCACGCGTGTCACTGTTATTTGCCGTTTATGGAACACCACCACCATGCACCTTATCTCCGTCCATCAGCCTTTCTCAGTGATCTTATTATTTCCACTGATTCAGGTTTCTCTGGGCCCATCGTGGTCTTTATTTAGATCATCTTTATTATACCTGTGGGCAGATTTTGTAAGCAGGCCTTAGCACAGGTTGACTTGTGGGTTTCCTTTAAAAAGGTCAGTATGAAACAGGAAGTGTGACTAAGAAAGGCTGCTTCCTCCATGAAGCCTCACTTCATTAGCTGGAAAAGAGGTGCCTATCTGCTCCCCCAGACTTACTCATGACCCAAACAGACATGTTTCATAACAGCACATTTTCCCCAAACACCGGAATGTGCACACTAAGGCTCATGTGTGTAGTGAGTTGTGATTTCTCACGTTTGCTCTGTCTGGGCCCTGTTCTCACGCTACACGCACTGTCTGTCATGTTCTTCCTAGAATCAGAGGATGGGCAGGACCCGAGAGGACCGGGGAGGTGGAACAGTTAGCTCATACCCGCTGGGGCAGAGCTAGAGTGGGAATCTGGTCTCCTGACTCCCAAGCCACATCAACTCAATTAAACCACAGGCCCACCTCACGGACCAGCTTTCCTTTTACACTACGCAAACCAGTGTGCATGCGTGGTCCCGGGTAAATTCACCTGGGATTCCTGACTGGGGTCTCCCTGGGAGGCAGTAGTTTTGCTGTCTTTGGGGCCACTTGGCTTGTAACCTTGTTTCTGTTTCCTCGTCTACAAAATAGAAAATACTAGTCTTTACCTTACAGGATTATCGTGAGATGAAAATGAAGGAATACACACGAAGCATTTAGAACACTCACAGTGTGTGATCGCTCTGTCTGTGTTAGCTATTATTATTCTGGTGGGTTGGTGAGCTTTCCTGCATTCTATTCAACTTGACGAGAAGCTGGCACCATCTCTGGGGCTGTGAAAATGGCCACATTGAGTCTCCATCTTAACCTTGGCCAGTCTCCCAACAGTCAGCAGTTTGAGAGCTGAAAGAAATAATACAAAGGGTCCGATGCAGAGTCAGCATTGATGGGGTGTAGGGGTGTCTTTTCAGATAGGACGTGTGGCAGGGACCCACCCTGAGACGGCCTGTTTCAGGACTGTGTGCAGTGCCCACTGCGCAAAGACTTCTCCAGTGTCCATTGTGGCTTGGCCGCCGCTACTGTTACGAGGAGTCTGGACTGAGTACAGCAGCCATTGCAGGGATCCAGTGTGCCGAGGGCGGGCTTGACTCTCTGCCTCTGCTACTCTAACTCCCGATGCCTTTGCTGGGAAATTCCTGCAGTGGGGGTTAAGCTCCAACCCTAAAAGACACACACGTCTGAGCTTCCAGTTGCTTTGTTCTGTCCCACATCTTCCTGAAAATGTAGCCTCGCCACAGCAGAGGAAGGACAGACAGTTGCCATGTGGGGCCCTGTGTCAGCGAGATTTACTAGGGGCCGAACCAGAGCTACAGCGGTGTTCGTGTGAGGAACTTAGTAAGGTGCAAGTTTTAGTAAAACTCGTTTCATTGCCTCTGAAATGTTCTTGTATTATGTATCCATCTGCATTCTCCCAGTGCCAACGGGAACCTTTGGGCTCTGCGCCTGTCCATCGCTGTCTTTGTCACAGTCTACACATGTAGGCCTGGGACCCTCTTTCAGGGAGTGAAGCGGGGATGCCCAGGTACAGCGGCAACCTTTGCACTCTTGTCTGCTTTGGACAAGCGCTGTCTTTCCTCAGATATTCCTGGTGAGTAGACCGGCAGCCTCTGCTTGAGCGGCCAGGGTGAACGTTGGTCACAGCTTGCTGGCTTGGCTGCAAGTGAGGGGTTGCCCATTTCTTAAAAATCTGTTCTGTCCCTAAATGAGATCGAAATAATCCTTTAGGCTTTGTACGGATCTCTGCCCATTCCATCTTAAAACAAATGGCAATGAGCCAAACTTTTCATTGATTTCTAACTGATTTGCAGTGAAGTTAAATGCCTAAGTAAAAAAAAAAAATTATGTGAACTTAAAAGTCAGGTTGTTCAATATCTCCCATTCATAAACCTAGAGTTTAAAAACATAATGTCTTGATTTTCCTGGTTCTTACTCATGTTCCATGGTTCCTTATGCAGGTCTGGGAAGAAACAGTAGGGGGAGAAAAGCAAGCATTTGTTTGGGGGTTTGAAATGGGAAAAAATAGATACTTAGAGCTCTCAACATATTATTTCCTGAATATTTTCTAAGCCTGAGAAAATGGCTCCAGCTGTCTTGGCTGTCTCGAAGTCATCCTCCCTCTTTTCCTCCAGACTCTGGGCTCAGGAGCAGCCCGGAGTATCCACCACACTCCCTGTGGGTTGGGTGTGGGTTGGGGGGAAGATGTGTGTGCTTCAAGGGGCAGTGGGAGCCTCATTCCTTAGTGAAGCTGGGCAGGCCACACCGCCTGTCTCTCCCAATTAGTTCCCCAAAGGGAACAAAGCCTTACTTCTTTCCTTTCTTAGTTCCCAGGCGCTGACTGGGGAGTAAGAGTCATTGGCAGCTCAAGGGTTAAACATAAAGCACAGTGAGGGGGAAACAAGCCAGGCAGCTGCAGGGGCTCCTCTGAGCCTGCTCCAGGCTAAACGGAGGCCTCAGCAACTCCTTGGAGACTTGAACCCCAGGCGATGGAATTTTCCCTTGCGCAGAGGCTATTGTCCTCTGGAAAGGGCCAGGGCCAGAGGAGGGCCTGGGGAGCACTGATCTCCCCAGCCTCGGTCAGGGAGCTCCTGAGAGCCCAAGGGCTCTGTCCTACCCAGTGGGGCTTGGGTGAAAAGGCGGTGTGTGGGGGGGGTGTGCAGCCCACCCCGCCTCCTTCGAGAAAATGCAGGGGAGGCTTGGGGGGGTGCTCCAAAGGCTTGGGCACCAGTTGTTGCCCCATTCCTCAGCCTCAACCAGCCAGTCACTGGGATGGAATAAAGGGCTTGGTTCCCTTGGCAACCAAAGGGTCTATGGTTTTTCACCGAATGCAAGATGGGTGTGGGGAGAAAGGGAAGGGAGCTGGAAATGGGGACAGGAGCTGGGGGGAGGGGCGGCAGGGGCAGCCTCTTTACATGGCTGTTGAGTTGGTGTCTCAAGCGGAGCTTTGTAGGTTCTGGCCTGGCAAATACAGGAGACCCCAAGTGTGGGGCTGCTCTTGATGGCCTCTCAGATCTGGGGCACAGTCAGTGGTCCACGGTGGGAATGGGCATGTGCAGGTCTCACCTTGGCCTCCGGGACAGACTGGGACAGTGACACACACAGAGCCTACCTTCAGGAGTAATTAGGCACTGCTGTTTTATAACTGTAGCCCCCGGAGGTGTTGATCGAGGCTCGAGCCCATTGAGAGCTATTTGTGAAGCAGAGATTAGAATAGCAGGCGCCTGTCTCCTGGGTCTGATCTTGCTGGACTAGACGAAGCTATTTTTAATATCAAGCAGGAGAGCTGCTGAAACACAAAGTGCACAACCTGGGCTGACTTGGTTCAAGTGCTAGGGTTTGTGAGAGGGGTTTACAGTCTGTCCACAGAGTGAACAGATGCCTTTGGCCTCAGGGGAAACAAGGGATAAAGACAGGAGACTTTGTCCCAGGACTTTGGGATGAGGGGGCCTAGCATGTGGTCGGGAATAGAGGTGGAGTCTACTAAATGGACAAAAGAAGTGGGGCCAATAAATTGATATGGCACTGTAAGAAGAGAGATGAAAAAGCCAGGTGTGGTGGTGCACACCTGTAATCCCAGCACTCTGGGAGGCTGAGGCAGGAGGATTACGAGTTTGAGCCCAGGCTGGGCGATTTAGTGACTTAAAACCCTGTATCAAAATTAAAAATTAAAAATTAAAAAAAGGCCTGGGGATGTAGTTCAGTGCCAAGGCACCCTGGGTTCAATCCCCAGTACAGAGAGAGAGAGAGAGAGAGAAAGAGAAAGAGAGAGAGAGACAGAGAGAGAGACAGAGAGGAATAGTATTCAAAAACCTCAAAGTGATTTTTTAAAAACTGAAACCCAAACCAAAACAAAACTTGAAGTTGCTGGTGTAGCAGATGAGAAGTGGGTTGCTGGTTGGGTTCTTCTGTTTCTGTCTGAGGATCTGGCCGTGGGGCGGGTGAGGGAGCTCACTGTGTCTTCCGGGGAGCGTGGCTGGGGCTGTCACCGCCGAGTCTTTCCACATGCATTCTGGGGTCAGTTCCTTCCAAGCTCGGCTCTGATGGGTGGGGACATCTGCGGGACAATTTGAGGAAACCTAGAGGGCGGATGATGGGTGAGGAAGCACCTGGACGGCAGGTCCGTGATGAGGAAATGATCCTGAGATATCACCACAGCTGCTCTGCATGTGTGACCTGCAGCCACCCGCTTTAATATTCATCGGATAATAATAATGGACGGTAGAGGACTCCCTTATCGTCTCATTAATTTACCTGCCCACTGGTGGACTGGCAGAGGAACCAATCCGAGTGATGCAGAATAACAACCCATTTAGAGAACACACAGAGAATAGCACTCGGAGAAGAGAAACCCACAGGGGAAATGAACTCACGTTTGTTCTTGCACATGTTTGTGGCCTCGTTTAAATTTTGTCACAATGCGGTGAAGTTGGTATGATGATTATTTCCATTTTGTAGATAAGAAAATTGAGGCCTGGCTGGGTTGACTGACTTGAGCAAGATCACATAGCTGCAGGTGGAAAGAATGGGGTTTGGAACCCTTTGTGATTATGCTAGATTGTAGAACAGCCTGTCTGTCAGTCACAAAGGCTTTCCAATACTAGACCACTCTAGCTTCTCCAAACCACTTGTGAAGGCAGGAGATTATTCCCATTTACGGCCACAGAATTTAAGGATGTGGAGTTTAAGTGACTTGCCCAAGTCACAAGACAGCTCCAGGGCTTTTCCCACAGTGGCTTGCTGCTGGTTTCAGGTCCTTTCTCATAAATCCAAGAAGATCTTCATGTTCTCCATTCACTCATTCACTTATTAATTCTGACACATATTTGCTAAGCACCTACCATGAATGGCACGTCACAGAGAACAGAAAACAAATCAGACTTAAGCAATCCTGGTGAGGAAAGAAGTTTTATAATTTCACTGTCTAATGTCTGCTGTCACGGCTGTCAGTGGACATTTTTTTTAAATCGATGTGCTAATTGATGTGTTTTTATTCCATAAATAGCTATATTCACAACGATGATACTAAAATATGAAGAACTAGTGAATCACAAACACTTCTCAGATCCCGAGTGATTCAGGACAGTCTGGCTGGACTCACAGTGACACCTGCAAGGGACCTTTTAGTTCCTGGGGCAGCGGGAAGCGCATAGGCTGGGGCTGTGTCTGGCTGTCCCCTTGCGAGGCTCCTCACAGTGACACCTGCAAGGGACCTTTTAGTTCCTGGGGCAGCGGGAAGCGTGTAGGCTGGGGCTGTGTCTGGCTGTCCCCTTGCGAGGCTCCTCAGCCGGGCTGGCATTCTCGTCTCCCCACTCCTGGCCCTGTATCGCAAGGGGCCCTCCTGTGGAAGGACTTCCTGTCCATATCTGATTTCACAGCTCAGCTACTTCCTGGACAGGACCAAGCACTTATCTGATGCCCACGCTCACAAGGGCCAAAGTCAGCATACAGGCTGGTCATGTTCCCTGCGCTCCTGTCCTGGTGGGATCATACACTAAAAACACACAATTCCTCACGTGGAACTACTTTGGGGAAAACCTTGCTTCTGACAGTTCTGGTGACAGAAGCCACCAGAATATGTACAGGGAAGCAGGAAGCAGGACATGGCCATTTGCTGGGAAGAATCAGACAGGTGAAGAAAATTTCCCTTCCTGTCTGGATGAGCTGGCCACATCTTGGGTCCAAGGCTGGGGTGGCAGGAGCTAAGGCGTTTCTAAGAGGAGAATGGAGCTGATGAAGGAATGCTGGGGACAGGATATGGAAGGGAATGAGTTGATTCAGGTATTCACCGGACAAGACCAGTGCTGAGTGTTTTTCCCTGGCTCTGATCCTCAGTGGGTAGCTGTGAATGGCTGACACCCCCCAGGCTACAGGGCAGGGGCTTCCCTCGGGGGAGGCTCCGTGGGAGAGGAGAGGGTGGGAGGGTCCTCGAGGCCTCAGCCCCCCCAAATACCCTCGGGGACACTTGGCAGGGAGAGATAGTTGTGCTTTGTGAGGAAAACATCCTACATTTCAGATAGGCATGATGGTGAAATCCTTTTATTTAGTCTTTATTTTTTTAAGGTACCGGAATTGAACCCAGAGATTTGCATGTGATAGGCAGGTTCTTTACCACAGAGCAAAGCAACCAACATCTCCAGCCCTTTATTTTATTTTGAGACTGACTTTTGCTAAGTTCCCCCGGCTGGCTTCAAACTTGCTACCTTCCTGCCTCAGCCTCCTCAGTAGCTGGGATGACAGGTGTGTGCAAAGGCTTTTACATTCTTTTGTTGACCATCGAAGACGCCATTATTTGTGATTAAGACCCCGGCTGGCTGGGGGTATAGCTCTGTGGCAGACTGTGAGTGCTTGGCCTGGGGCTCAATCCCTAGCACTGAAAAAAAAAAAAGAAAGAAAGAAAAACTTATGTTTCATATTTTACAATTACTTTTCTCCATTTACTGCTCAGCATCTCTGCCTGGCTTCCCCATCAAGTAGGATTGTTGGATTTAGCAGATAAATACAAGACAACCAGTTAAAATTTAATTTCAGATGAGTAACAAAAAATTTTCTTGTTATATTTCTTATTAACAAATAAAATTATTGATTGTTTATCTGACATTAAAATTTAACTGGGTGTTCTCCTGTACTTCAGCTGGCATCACTGCCTCCTTAGTGCCCGTATCAAAACCTCTTTGAATTTATTTTATTTTTTTTTTTTTAAGTAGCTCTTAGGGGAAAAGTTTCAAGGTTTATTATATTCTTTTTTAATTTAATTTTTAATATTTTGGTGCTGGGGATTGAACTCAGGGCCTTGTGCTTGCAAACCAAGTGCTCTAACCACTGAGCCAAATTCGCAGCCCGTTTATTATATTCTGTGTGAAGCAATGTCAAGATTTGTCTTCGCTTCTTTTCACTAAGTGCCTCCTTCCTATGTAGTTCAGTAAAGTATATATTTCAGCTGTTTTATTTTCTCTTTCATTCCGTTGAGGTCTATGTTCAGCGTTTGGCTTCTACACAGGAACCTGCTAAGCCCTCAGACAAATTTGTCCACGACCACCTTACACAGTATGTCTTTTTGGTTGTCTTTTTTCAAATCTCTTGGTGGAGACTTTGGGATGGATAATGTCCAACGCACCACTAACCCAGAGGTGAATGCTGGAGAGGATTAAATCTTGGTAAAGTCAAAATTCTCAGAAGTTTTTCCTTCCTGATAACACACATTCTAGTCAAGAACCAAGTGTTTAGCACATGCAAGGTTAATAAAAGTCAGGTAATATAGGTCCGTTTGCTAGAATCTTTGAAGTCTACATGTTTTGTCTTTCTGTCTTGTTTTGTGTGTGGGTTTCTTTCCCGTTTGTTTTTAATTAGCCTAATAATAAGCCAGTAAAATAATTCAGAGAATGCAGGAGGGAAACCAGGTCAGAAAGATCATAATGTCTTGACGATGCTTTCTTTGTAAGAGGACACACAGCGGAGATGGTTGTGATAGGGTAGTATTATGATTTTTATTTCTTTTTTCTGCTTGCCAAACTTTATGTAATGTAGTTCTATAAAAACAAAAATTTTGAAAGAATGCTTTAATTTTTATTAAAAAAAAAAATGGCTGGGCATGGTGGCCCACACCTATAATCCCAGCACTTGGGAGGCTGAGGCAGGAGGATTGCTATGAGCTCAAAACCGGTTTGGACTACATACTGAGCTCAAAGCTAGCCCGAACTACATAGGGAGAACCTGTTTTAAAAAAGAAAATCAAAGTCTTGCTATTAAAATACAATTGACTATAGAAAGAAACCACAGAACTGTAAAATTATTGGAACATGTAAATGCTTTACAGATTTCCTACGCTGTTTTGAGTAATGTTTCCGTGGTTACTTAGCTAGATGGTGTGGAACTCTGGTGGGTCTGACTTAACCTCCAGGCCCTTCCCATTATTTCATAGCAGACATTTACCAACCGGATCTTAAGGGAATTTAAACTGTCCAGAAGAGTCACATGGATTTCAGCACTTGATTACTTAATTGTTTCTTTATGCTTTGAGTCTCGCATTGCCTACCTATACAATAATTTTCATAATACTGATTCTTCTGCACAAATCTCAGGAGCTTTTGAATGAATCAGCAATGAAAAGTCAATTACATAATAAATAATAGCTACTGTTTCCTGGATGCCTTGTGTCAGTTATTAGAATAAAATTTGAATTTCACATCACTAATCCTTGCCAATAATTCTGAGACAGGTTCTAGGCTTCGTTTTATAGATGAGGAAATGAGGATTCACATGGAAAAATGTTCAGACCACACAGCTCCTAAGCGTAGGGCTGAGATGTTGAGAAGCCTAGTTAGATGCAGCGGGTTTCATTGTCTGCTAATTGTTTCAAAAGTCAACGCCCCTGTTGAAGGTAGTAACTCCAGGTATCAGAAAAGGCAAGTACTTTCTTCCCTTCTTCCTTCTCGAAGCAGGAAGAAAACAGGTCCCACCTAGCTTTAGAAGACCCTCAAAGAAGGGCATGTGAGGGAACCCTTGGGCTTGACTTAACCCTTTAGATGCCTACAGTTAAACAGAGAGCACTTTCTGAGGGAGTCACAGATTCCCGGTCTTTCCTATGCACCCGGTTAAGCCTCTTTCTCTTGGGGTCTTGCGAGACTTATTGTAGTTGGCAGTGTGAGTCCTGCAGAGGAAACCTGCTTCTTCATTTCTTCCCGACCTTGAGAGGATCATTTTCCACATGAAACACAGCACTGTACCTTCCTGTCACTCCCACAGTTTGGACAACCAAGAGGGAGGAGGAGGGACCCTGTAGAATGGACAGCGGGACAACACAACGGGAAGATGAAGGAAAGCCCTTCTCAAAACAATGATCAGGTGGGCTTCTGACAGGGTGCAGGCATCAACGGGGAGACACCTGGCCCTCTAAGGACCTTCCTCGTCGCAGAGGTGTGTCCCCAGGTTTTTATCATAGTGACAGTGATTGTCTGGCGTCAGTCCCAGGCTACCGGTCAAAGGTTTGTGTGCGTGTGTTGCGTTAAATAGGTTGAGTCCTTATCAACCATTGCTGGTACAGTATTTCATAACCATTCTCTCGGGTGTTGTAATTACAACTCTTTTGCATTCTCGAGTTTTGATATATATGGTTTTTGCAAAATAGGATACTCTGGTTTTAAAATCATTCAATTTTGCCCTTTTTTGTTTGCGTGGGAATATAAAAAGGAGTTGGGGAGAGGGCTTTCCGCTGGTACTTGTATACATAATGTCTTTTCTCCAGAAAGACCCATTTAACATTATTTTGGTGATCCATTACAGCATATTATAAATTTCCCTTGAAAGAACTAAAAACTGCTCCTATCTCTGGGACAGTTTACTCCCTATTTTATGGGCGAGATTATTGCCTAACATCTTAGTAATTTTTGCCTCCCAACCAGACACAGTACTCCCATCATTATGTAGCAAGAACATCTTCACAGGGCTGGGGATTTAGCTCAGTGGTTAGAGTACTTGCCTTGTAAGCACAAGGCCCTGAGTTCGATTCCCAAGCACCAAAAAAAAAAAAAAAAGAAAAAAAAAAGAACATCTTCACAGATTTATTTAGTAAAGATTCTGTTCAAACCTCTGGGTACTGATTAACACTGCTTGGCTGACTGACCATGGGCGTAACCAGGGTTTGATAAACCAAATAAGACCTTTGTCTTGTTTTGCTGGCTGTTCAAAATTTTCTCTGCCATAAAAATCTTTCAGCCTCCAAGGAGAATCCAGGATTCTTTGTGTAAAGACCTGAATTTTATTCATTTATTTATGCTCCCGAGGGGCTGCCGAGTGTAAGTGTGCATGCTAGTAGTCAAGGTCCTGAAGGCAGGTGTACACGTATCTGTGTGTCCATATATACTTGTGCGCATGCTCACAAGTGTACTCCTTCCCACTGGCCACTAAGCTACAGGGCATGGGATGGTAGAGCCCATAGTTTCCCAGCATACTACCAAGTAAGCCTTGAACATGGACTGTTTGTGCCTTTTTGCCTTGAAGTACCCATGTCCTCTTCTGTGCTGGTCTGGGCTACTTTGCTGGGACTAAGGAAGCTCCAGGCGTTGCCTAAAGAAACTACTCTGATGTCCTCATGGGTGATTGGAAAACACTTCAAGTTCAACTATGTCACTGAATTAGCAAGAACCCAGCCCTGTCCTGGGAAAATGGCTTGGCCTCATTTTAGGTTTGAGTCAGCTGTGTTACTTCTATCCCCTAAAAATACTGAAACTTGCTAAAACCTTTGAAAAAATGAAAATGCTCCTGTTCCATAGTGTGTGACCGATACCCCTCCTCCAAAGAGAGAACTTGTAAAGGTGTCACTGGAGCTCTGCCTGTGCCTTTGGGCCATGCCCGAGACGAGTGTTCTGACTCTATCCCTCACATACATCTAGTTTTCAAGATCAGAGAAAGAAATCTTGGGGAGATTACACGCCAGTGACTGACACCATCTGGAACTGAGGTTTATGCTGGAGTGCTGTGTATTAGGAGAAACTGGGAATACTTAGCCTGGGGAGAAAGATCCAGAAGGGACCAAGCTTACATCTTTAAAATACCCAGAGTGCCGCTGGTCACGAGGGATGAAATACTTGAACTAGTGCTGAAGGGTGGAAGTTTCCGGAAGGAGTATTTGGTTCAACATAAGAACTGTCTAACAATCTTCGAACAATGAACGGAAAACTTCCTTGGAGGTGCTGAGAAAGGGCCCAGTCTCAGGGGCGTCCACATAGACAGCAGCAGGGATTTTATATCATGAATTCCAGAAGGAGGCACTGGCTCAACTGATGACCTCCGAGCTTCCTTCCAGCTCTCAGATTATATGATTCTGTAACTGTAATTTTCCATTTCTCTATTAAGAAGAAATTTTCCACATCAAAAATGGTTTTTGTATTTGATTAAGCTTGTGGCATGGTTTTTCCTGTTTGCTTTAACATGGGGCTTACTGTTTGATCCCCGTGGCTTAACAAGACATAAACACACATCCGAGATATTTACCGGGCAGAGGCGACAGGAGCCCACTGCTAGGTGAGAAGGTCCTGATCCCGGAGACCTCCACAGCTTGCCTAGATCCAGGTTCTGAAATTCCCTCACGAAAGCACTGGGCGTTTGGATTTACCCTGGTCCTGGATAGTGAATGTTGCATCAGCAATCCAAAGCCCTTCCGGTCCCCAGTGCCATAAATCAAATATTATTACAATTCTTTACCCCCAAGTCCCAGATATAAATTAATAAAAAATATCAGCCTCAGATACTTTGTGGAGATGGGGATTTGGCCCCTTGATTTAACTGAAAGAGGGCTGAGTTCACTTGAAAGTGTCTAAACCCAAATCGCCTGCAAGCCTTTGGCATTGAAGGTTGAGGACTCCAAGAGGCAATGGTAATGGCTGGGCGGTGCCGGCGGGTCTCCCACCAGGCAGCTGCTTGGCAAGGACGGATCCCGCTGGGCTCTTCACTGCCTCCTGCTCTGCCCTCACATTCATTCGCCACCCACAGGCCCTCTGGCGGGCACCTACCATGCTGTACTGTCTTCCTCGGGAGATGGTCCCAGAGGAGGGAAATGAAGGCAGGGACTGGGAAAATGATTTGGCCAAGACGGGTGCTGGAGGCTGAACTGTGTCCTGTCAAGGGTCATATGCTGAATTCCAGTTCCCTTGGAATGTGACTGTATTTGTTGCAGCACCTCTGGCCTTCAGAACCATGAAACAAGAAGATTCACTGGTGAAGCTCCCCATTGCTGATGTGAGGTCCACTATCTAGGACCAGGGTAATCCAAAAGCCCAGTGCTTTGGCGAGGGAATTTCAGATCCTGGATCTAGGCAAGCCGTGGAGGTCTCCGGGATCAGGACCTTCTCACCTAGCAGTGGGCTCCTGTCGCCTCTGCCCGGTAAATATCTCGGATGTGTGTTTATGTCTGGTTAAGCCACCGGGATCAAACAGTAAGCCCCATGTTAAAGCAAATGGGGGAAATACCATGCCACAAGCTTAATCAAATACAAAAACCATTTTTGATGTGGAAAATTTCTTCTTAATAGAGAAATGGAAAAGTACAGCTATAGAATCATATAATCTGAGAGCTGGAAGGAAGCTTGGAGGTCATCAGTTGAGCCAGTGCCTCCTTCTGGAATTCATGACACGAGATCCCTGCTGCTGTCTACGTGGACGCCCTGAGTCTGGGATTTAGCTGTGGCAGCCCCACCAAACAAAGACAGCAGGTTTTGGCAGAGCTGGGATTTCAGCTCACAAGTTGAAGAACTAGTCTTTGTCCTGAGTTCCCTGATCAGTGAAGCCATCCTGTAGATTTTATCTGAGTGAGCGAAATTTTCCTGGCGATATTAGGTACCCCGATCTCTTGGGGGTTGGAAGAGCTGAGGAAGGCAGATCTGTGGAAAGAAGAAGAGGAAGTCTGTGAGCCCACCAATACCATCACGGTACTCCAGTAAGGGCAGCCGTGGAGCAGCTTTCAAACTGACAGGTTGCCCTGCACTACCCAGGCCCAGGTGAGGGGGTCACCACCGGCAGCACTTACATTCAGCTGGAAGTGCCTCACAACAGTCAGAGATTCCTTTGCCAGCGCCAAAGGCCTAAGCAAATATGTACTTTTCCCCCTGGGCTTTCCTAAAGATTGCTACTCAAACAAAGCTATTGTAGGAGTTTGAAAGCACTAGTTCCTTCTGATATCAGACCTGAGATTATTGTTCCTATATGAAAGACTCATGAAGGTCAGGCAATCTCAGGTACTGCAGAGGTGGAACCTGGGTCAGACCATGCCTGAGGGAGCCGCGCCGACACTGTTCCCACTAGGAAGATGTCCCCTGCAAGGAATGCAGAATAAGGCTACTTCTGCACTCTTGAGTTTAGCAAAGTTTCCGGGAAAAACCACTGTGTTCTTTGTGTAATTCATGTTCCCATGATCTCGTTTGTCAGTTCTCACCAGTCTTCTCAAAACTGAGGAGTTTCACGGGAAAGGAGAATGCGCACTGTGTATCTGTGTATTTGTGTTTGCAGGGAGACTTTGAGACAGGGATTTTGTGTGTATGTGATGGGGGCTGGGCGGTGCAGGCAAGAGAGGCAAGAGAGGCAGAGAGGAAGGAAGATGGGCAGCCCCAGCTCCACGGCCTTTCCTGAAGTGCTGAGAACCTACTGAAACTTGTGCTCTTTCTCAGCCATACTTGCTGCTTAAGAGCCTTGGTTTGATGAGGCCTCTCTATTGCCTTCAAGTGACAGCTTTCCCATACTAGTCCCCTTCTCGTCCAACTGAAACACCTGTAAAGGATGATGTCTTAGCTTGTCTTGGCTCAAGGAGTTTGCCTACTTCTTATATTCGAGGCACTGTGGCTGGAGCCCAATCAAACATGCCTGAGTTCAAATTCTTACACCATAGAGCCTCAGTTTGCCCAACCATAAAAAGGGAAGATAATTTTGGTTCCATGGGTCTGCTGAGGGCAGTAAATGAAATAAAGAATCTAAAATAGCTGGGTGTGGTGGTGCACATTTGTAATCCCAGCGCTCTGGGAGGCTGAGGCAGGAAGATTGCAAGATTGAGCCCAGCCTGGGCCATTTAATGAGATCTTGTCTCAAAAAAAAAAAACAACAAAAAAACAAAAAAAACGAGTTGGGAATATAGTATGTGAAGGCCCTGGGCTTATTCCCCAGTACCATAAATAAATAAACAAAGAAAATTCTTTGCTTGTTTATTGTTTATAGTGGACATTAATTAGTTTCCACCTAAATATTAGCTGGGAATTGTCTGCCATTCATTCAGCAAATGTTTATTGAATGTCAACTACATGCTGGTGGATGGTGCCCCCTACAGTTGTGCAACTAGGTGGCACAGATGTCCCTGCCCTTACAAAATTATAGGCTAGTAGTAAAAAAGCAAAGTGGAATCAGGTGTTAGGGGGTTGTGACATCATATTTTCTTAGCCTTATTCTCTGACGTCTCCTTAGTTGGGCACTCGGCTAGATAGGAACACAATGCTTGAGGGAAATTCTCTTAACCAAACCTTGAGAACAAGACAATAGTGACTCACAACAGGTTAATTTCCATCAACAGCAAATGAGGAGCTGAGGAAGAGTTAAGGGACTCGAGCAGCTGTCACAATAATCATCGTCATCTTCTATTTATGTGGTGTTCGCCTCTTGCAAGCTAAGTGCTTTGTGGGCATTACTCAGTGAATTCTCACAGCTTCCTCTTGGGGCAGGGAGGAGGCGAAGATTATTAGAAATGAGGAAACAGGCTTGGCACAAAGATGACTACCTTGACCGCCCATGGCCAGCACAAGCATGGACCCAGGACTGGGTCACTCACCATGGAGCCTGTTGGTCCCACGGTGTCCGCAGGGCAATGAGTTCAGGATGTGTGTGACTGCAGGAAGCAGGGTGGCTGACAGGGGCAGAGCCTCCCAGCTTGTTCTGATGCTTGCTGAAGACAGTCCGAGTTCTAATTCTGCACTGTATTTCGCCTGGGTGTCCCTAAGCATCATATTCAGGGACATTCTAGTGCCGGTCCCTTCCCTGTTCTTGGGATGTTAATGGGAGAAGACCTTGTAAGTCTGGCAATCCTTCTTCATCTGCAGTTTTGCTTTCTGTGATTTGAGTTACCTGGAGCCAATCACGGCCTGCAAAATTAAATGGAAAAGCCCAGAAATCATTCACAAGTTTAGAACTGTAATGAGTGGGTGATGAAATCATTTGCTGTCCAGCTCCTAAATGAAGCAGATGGTCCTCCTCCTGGTGTGCAGCCAGGAGGCTGGTCACAGCCTAGCGCTACATCATAAAGCCAACATCAGGTCACGTCCCTCCGCACACTTCATCTCATCACACGGGCATTGTGTCTCCTCATGTCAACACAAAGATGAGGGCTACAGGACAAGAAGATATTGTGAGAGAGACAGAGAGAAAGAGAGAAGAGAGAGAGAGGGCATTCACAAAGGTTTTATTACTTTTATTATTGTTCTGTTTTATTGCTAGATTACCAGTTATTATTGTCAGTCTCTTATTGTGCCTCATTTATAAGTTAAGCTTATCACAGGCATGCGCGTACAGGAAAAAACAGTACTTAAAGGGTTTAGTGTTACACACAATTTCAGGAATCCAGTGGGGGTCTTGGAATATATTCCCCCATAGATAAGGGGGACTCTTGTAATTCATGTCACAAAAGAGGATACCAAGGCCCAGAGAGATAAAATGCCCCCCGCCACGGTTACACAGATAGTAAGTGGCCAGGTCTATTACTCAGCCCTGCCAGCCGCTAGCCCAGGCCGCCTTCTCCTCCACCAGGAAGGTTCCCAATGAGGGCTCTGCTTTCCAGTCCTGGCCCACTCAGTTCCCATCTGCAGGAGCTCCTGCTAGTGTAGGACAGAGAGCCAAGCTTCCAATTCATCAGCCCCCGAGGTGGCCGGCTTCCTAGATCCCCTCTCGGGGATACTGCTCGGGGTGCTGTCTCTGTCCAGGGCTCTCGAATGCTAGCTACAGGGCGGGCGCCAGGATCAGCAATGGACACTCGAGATGGATGGACAGACAAGGGAGCTGCTCCCAGCTCCCTTGTCTACAACCTCAGCCTTCTGAATCGCCTTTCTGGCACTCAGCACATGGGGGATAGTTTTTGATGACGGTGACTTCTCTACATAGATAACATCTGCGTTAGCAAACTCTTTTACCTACTAAGCTCATCACTTTCTTCCATCACATTGTCACACTGCTTGGGAGGCCTGTGCCGGCTCAGCGATGGCGGCTTTTTGGCCTCCCCCCACTGCTCCTCCACCTCCATCACTCCCCTTCTTGAGCCAGGCAGAGGGATCTTGCTCTGCTTCTCCCTGTGTGAGTCCCACCCTTGAAACCCTCGGGTGTGACTGTGGGCAGATGGTTTTAAATGGGAATTATCTAGTTTATTTTTATTTTTTAAATGAGTTTGTGTTTTCCAACCTTGTTTCTCAGTTTGGGTCCTGGGATCGAGAGCCTTAAACTTTGTAGAGCTCTGCGGCCTGTTCACATGGTTCAGTCCACCAGCCCCAGCCCCTGCTGCCGAGGGGTGTGTGTGGGCTTCCGCTGGGACGGTCAGCAAATGCAGAAGTCCTCCTTCTCCTCATTCTTCGTGAGTCCTCGGCCCTGATCTCTTTCCACCGCAGCTCAGGGGCTGGCCATGGGCAGCAGAGCTCTGGCTCGAGGGACGGCAGGAAGGGGAACAGGAAGGACCTGGTGACAGACTGCTGATTCTGTGATGGACCGAGTCCTCGTGGCCGCAGTGTGACGCCAGCTGTCTCCTGCCACAGCTCCGCTCGGGGCTCCAGTGGACGCAGGTGCACAGCGGCATGCACGTGCCGGTGTGGGGCCTGGCACGGGAGGGTGAGTGTGCCACACGCCCTGCTCAGCTGCGAGAGCCCTGTGGTGGGTGTCTGCTGCCACTGCGCGCACTGCCTAGTCCTGGGGTTACCTAGCACCTTTCTTCCCTGACGCTCCAAGTGCTTCGCCCTTATCTTGCTCATCTGTAAACGCTGAGAAGTAGGAAGAGACGTATTATTATCACCATTTGATGAGCAGAAAAACTGGGGCGCAGAGCAGGTGTGGTGTGTGGGTGGAGTCGAGGCTGAGAATGCGGGTCTGACCCCAGCTTGCAGGACACGCTGATGGCAAACTCTTGTGACTGATTGAAGAAATTAAGATCATCGTGAAATTTGGGATGGAGGTTCCTCTGCAGGAGAGGAGAGGGGATGGATGCACGAGTCAGGATAGCTTGAGCTTTGCTTGTTGTGGTAACACTTAGGTCACTTAGGTCCCCCCCCGCCATGTTGGGTGGTAAATTCACGGCTGTTTTAGAAATATAAATATGTATCTATTTCTTTTCTGTGTACCGTAGTATTGTATACTAAAGTTATTTAGACAACAGGACAAGCATAAGATAATTGTTCAAAATGAAGGCATTTCAACTTATTTTCAAGACCGTAGGGATCAACAAGGGGCAACGGGATGGCTGGGGTACTAGGAGCAATGGGTGGTGGCTGTCTGGCAGAGAAACAAGTGGGGAATTAATTTTTTTTAAATTTATCTATTTATTTATTTATTTTTGTTTTTCAAGACAGGGTCTCACTATGTAGCCCAGGCTGGCCTTGAACTCAGGGCGATCCCCCTGCCTCAGTGCCCCTTCCCCAGTGCTGGGATTACAGGCATGTACCACCATGCCTGACTTTTTAAAAAAATTTTATTGGTACATTTTTGACATACATAATGACCACATTCATCATAGGGAATTTGTACCTGTACAAACTATATCTTAATTCTTTTTTTCCCACGCCCCTCCCCTTTCCTCAATCCTTCTTCCCTTCTCCATTTACCAAACTTCATTTCTATTGTTTTCCTTCTGTTCTTTTAAATTTCTCATCCCTCTTCTCTTTCTTCCCTCCTCCTCCCCCCTTCTTTGTTCCCCTTCCCATTTGAATATTTTCTTCCTACTTCCCAATATCTATCATCCATTTGGGTCCTTATTTGCCCTTTGGGTTTCTCACACAAGAGAAACAATGTGATATTTAAACATGTGTGTCTGATTTATTTCATTTAAAATTATGTTCTCAAGGTGCATCCATTTACCTGAAAATGTCTCAGGTTAATCTTTCTTTATGCAGAATATTACTGCATTGTTTATAAAAACCATAGCCAAGATTTAGGTATTACGAATTGTGCTGCTGTAAACATGGTGCACATATCTAAGTGAGGGATTTCTTGTGATGAAGTCAGAAACTCAACTGAGCATCCTTCAGTTATTTAATGAAGGACTACTGTATGCCAAGCACTCATCTAGGCTCTGAAGAATGGAATATGGTTCATGTTCTCTTGGAGCTTCCATTCTAGTGAGAAACAAAAAAAGTAAAAGTAGGTCAGTAGTCAGCTGATGTCATTGTACAAGTAGGCTGGAGGCATTAAGCATGGGCAGAAATAGAATAGTTCCAGGAGAAAAGGGCCCTTGGAGGAAGGGGCTCCCCACTGAGCCCATCTTTCAGTCCAAAGGGCTGCCCTAGGCCATCTCCCAGCACGCAGATATGTGGAGCAGCACGGCTCACTCTGGAGGAACAGGATGAGGGTGGGGACCGTGCTGGTGTGATACGTTTAAAACTCAACTAGGGTGATGGTTCCACCCTGGGTGTGCCCAGGGCTTGTGCATTATGCTCTAATGAGGGGTCGGGCCAATAGTGATGTGTTTCTTCTTTTTTTAATGAGGCACTGTTTTGCATAGATAAATACTATGATTGTGATGTGGGAACCAAATGTCAGGTCATTATGCAAAGCGTACCGGCAGAGGTGAGATTATGGATTATGAAACCAGTTCTGCTTCAGGCCTGCTGCCTGAGCGTGGGAACTGGGAGGTGTCTGACCGTCTGGGCCTCCACCTGGCCCAACTGGATTGAGGCCGCCCTCTTGGGCTCGTCTCCTGACAGCTGGGCAGGACTGGAAGCTCTCCTCTCCACTTTTTACCTAAGCTCCAGCATCCCAGGAAGGGCACAAGGTAGGGGCAGGCTGGTAGATCTCCTACTGTTGTCACCACCTGGATGTGGGACCGAAATTCTTCTGCCCTTGACCTAAATGGAGCTGATTGGTGTAAAATGAGATCTGGGGCTTTAGGTACAAGAGCAGATGGATTCTGGGCAGTCATGGGTGAGGTTCAAGGAGGCTGTAGGCTTGAGAGGAGGGAGAACACAGGGAAAAGAAAAGCATCTTCGGCAGACTCCTAGATGGAGGAGGAGAAAGGACCCGAAAAGAAGTGCTATGTGGACAGCCAGGGAGGAAACTCAAGCAGGCTGGGAGGAGATGGCCCAGACGGCCACAGAAGAAGAACCAGGGCTCAGATTTCCGGACAGAGCTTGTTCCCATCGCACCCCACCAGACTGGGCCTCTGTAGCTCCTAAAACAGCCAAGCAGCTAATGAACAGACTACACGAAGTTGGGGCTTTGATGCACCCACACGCCTGCTTTTGTCAGGCTCCGAGAACCTGACCTCTGCTGAGTTTCCACGAGGTCAGATCCAGGAGATAAAGAAAGCCTACGTCAGCGCTGCCTGAAGAGGAGGGAGACACACGTACCTGCCTCCCAGGTGGCAGCTGTGGCTAGAGCAGAGCGCTCCCTGCAGAGTACATGGGGAAAGGCAGCGTCTGGGAGCCTAGACAAAGCCATCGACTCACTGTCAGTTGGTAACTGCTGGGAACCTACTATGGCGTCAACAGGACAAAGATCTGTCTTCATGAAAGGGGAAGCAGACCGACGTCCTTACAATACATGCCCGGAGAGCAACCAGCTTGCTCCTCGTAGTACTCCCTGGTTTGCTGGGATACTGTCACAGTATCAGCTCTAAGTAGGAAGTGAAACTTGGCTAACGTTCTTCGCTACGTGTAGACCTCCACTTCCCACCCACTACTGGTAGAACAGCTGAGGGGCGAGCAGGATGGGAATTGGGGGGTTGAGTCCATCTTCCCAAGGTCTGGAGACTTGGCGGGCTGCCTCTGGGTAGTACCCAGCTGTGCCGGGGGTTGTGGCACGGAGTGCTAATGATGCAACTTGATTACGCCAGGCTATTCGTGAGCTAAGTGTTCCATCTTTATTACGCATCAAATACTCGAGCACACTACGCGCCTTAGAGCGTCTCAGACCTTCCTCACACGTTGCCTTAAAATCGTGTTTCTGTAAGAAGCACATAACTCTGCTTATCCAGCTTCTTTAATATCCTGAACTTAAATTGATCTGCAAAACCAACGGTGGCCCTTATCCTAAGGCTCTGAGTGACTTAAAGGAGGATGACGATACGCATGTTTCGTGTTACTCCACAATGGTCTTTGGTCCTCATTCTATTATCTTCTCACTGTAGAGAACTGCTGGAGGTGCCCAGCATACCACTACTTCCAGTTTGGGAAATGAGTTTGAAGGAAATTATTTAACTGATGCAAAACACTGTGTGTCCGAAGATGTTCACAGCTACTAAAAATTGGGAACTAAACACAGAGGAGATAGAAAATATGAGAGGACCAGTCAAACAAACAGTAGTTAAGTCTGTATCAGTTGTATTACTGTATGACTTTTCTTACTAGAATGAAATACTAGAGGCTGGAAAACTTTATGAAGAAAAGATGTTTATTTAGCTCACAGTTCTGTAGGCTCTGGGGCATGGTGCCAGCATTACCTTGGCTCTGGTATGACCTCACGCTGATGGTGTAAGAACAGCTGGAACAGATGCAGCAGGAAGAGACCACATCACCAGGCTGCAACCAGTGAGAGGCTGGAGCCCCACCTCCCTGCCCTAAGGACCCCCTATTAGGCCCTGCCTCTTAAAGTCCTACTGCCTCAGCACTGCTGCACTGAACCTCCCCCACAGGAACCCTCAGGGAACAAACCACTCCCAGACCACTGCAGCCACATATTATACAACCATTAGGAATGATAACCTCAGTGCCTTAGCAGAATGGTGAAAAATGTTTCATATCTAGTCCATAATGAAAAAGGCCAAGTATAACAACTATGTATAGTCTGGCAATCAATGACGTATGCACGCACATTGAAAGCTGCTTTAAAAATAATTACGGTAGGATGGGATATAGGTGATTTTATTTTACAAAATTAAGGCTCATGCTGAGTGTAATTTTAAAGCATGCTAAAAGGAGGAAAATAGTTGGACTTTATAATATTGGAGAGACTCCTCAAGATCATCTCTTTCCCCAACCACCCTAAAATTTGCTCTCAAAATAAGATATGGGATCTGCAGGCATCTGAGTGACTTCAGAATTGCACGCAATCTGTCTGATCTCTGCCCCACCCCTCTTGGAGCAGAATCCCATGGGGTGAAAATCCAAGAACCAGCAGTTCTGCTGAGCTTCCCAGCAATCCGAATGCACGTTCCTGTTTGAAGACGTTGTTCTAGAAGGTCTCAGAATCACACTGTCAGCAGGTAACGAGAGGGAGAGGCTGATCTCCTCTCTGAGAATAGGCCATTTCTCTGAAAGCCAATTTACTCAGGAGTCAACTCACTAATTCTTGGAGTTTACCACATTTGTTAATTTGCCAAAAATATGTTTTAAACAATACCCTCTAGCGGGGATTGGGGAATTTAGCCCAAGTGATAGAGCGCTTGCCTAGCAAGCACAAGGCCCTGAGTTCGATCCCCAGCAACTAAAACAAACAAAAAACCCAACACCCTCTGAAATACATTCGATGAATATATTCTCTATGAATGTCTGATTGTATTCTGCCTGAATAGGTTAGTAACTATGCATCAAGAATATATTATTTGATTCACTATATTCATTATGGACATATTTTTGCAAACGTGTTTGTAAGAAAAATGAAATATTTTAAGCAGCACATTTAAAAGAAAAATATATCCATCAGAAGAATGTTTCTTTAAGAAAATGAAATGGTTCTAGACCTCTGAGCTTTTGATAAATTGAATATTCTTTAAGTGGCTGTTAAGAAAAATATATTCCCTGAGAATATTCAAGGACTCCTTGAGAAATTGTGAATTTAGTGATTTTTAAGAATTGTCATTTGGCTAATTGATCCTTTGGGAACTCAACTGTGGCTGACTTGACCTAGAGTTTCTTCAAGGAGCCCAGGGTACCCCACCTGGGCTCGGACGGGGAGCAGACTGGAGGCCTAGGAGGCTACGAATGGGTTGGAAAGATGCAAAAGGATCTGGGTCCCTGATGGTTACCCACAGGGTCAGAAGAAGCCCAAGGGAAGTCTTCCTCTGTCCACAATAATTTGGGTGTGGACCCATCCAGCCATGTTATCCCAGGGAACAGCAGCTCTTACCAGTCTTTTGAAAATCTAAGACTTGGGGTTGGGGACTTAGCTGAGTGGTAGAGTGCTTGCCTAGTGAGCACAAGGGTTTGATCCCCAGCAACACCGCCTCCTCCAAAATCTGAGATTTATGCTTTTGGCATCTTGGAAAGGGAGGTTTTGTAATTTAACTGGAGCAGTGGGGACAGACTGCACCCTTAGAGGAAACCGCCATGTATCTTGCTCTGCCTCATCTGGAGGTGGGAGCTCCCCACAGAGCATCTCCACCTTCCCCGGGAACCCTCTTTGTGACACAGAAGTGCTCTGTTGCTTATGCAAATCATGAAGGAGCACCACTTCTGGCGAGCAGCTAGTGACAGAGCCTTCAAAAGGAGACTGTGCTGATGCCAGCAGCGATGGACAGACTTAGATCATCGCCCATAATCAATCACAGTCACGGAGTGCCTTCGTGTAGGAGTTGGTCCTTCCTCAGTGTCCATCCAGCACCTCACTCAATCCTCACGACCACCCTGTAAGGTAGGGATTTTTATAACTGCCCATTTATAAATTATCGAATTGAGGCCGAGGTGCTAAATCACTCATTTGAGGCCTGGTAGCCACTCTGCAGTACTTTGGCAGCAAGCAGCCTGGCTCCAGAGTGCCTGCCTTCTTCGGCTAGCAAGAAATATTCATTGCTGCAACCTGTCTGTGGCTAGTGCCATCCCAAGGACGAGTGTGTGAGGACACAGGCGGGCAAGGCCAGGAGGCTCCCACAGGCAGCCTGCTAGGAGCTTGTGACCGATGTTCAGACCGGCCCAAAGGCGGTTAACTGGGTTTTGGGTCTCGGGGCCCATGGCAGAGGAAAGCCAGTGATTCTTTGCTGAGTCACAAAAAGAATCAACAATCCAGATCCTGAAAAACTTCTTTGAGCGTCAGACCCTGAGGGGGGAGCACAGTTTCAGACGTGAGCTTATGCTTTCTTTGTAGGGTTGCCAGAGAAAATACAGGATCCCCATTTAAATCTGAACTTTAGATAAGCAACACAATTTTCATATAAATATGTTCCAAGTATTAAACTTACAGAGTTTTGTTGTTGTAGCTGTTTATTTGAAATTTAAACACAATCAGGAGTCTGGTGATTTTATTTGCTAAATTTGGACAGTTTCTCTGGGGAGACAGCCCATAACCCAGGCAGTGTGTTGATCAGGGCAGAGTGGAAAGATAGATAATGTGAGGCCTTTGGTTGGAGAAGGGAGAGTTCTGGATTTAAACCCAAGGAGATAGCAGATGTTCTGGATATGAGACCTAGCAGGGGCCTTGAGATGTGAAGGTTCCTGGGTAGGCGGGACAGATCTGGGAGGACAGAAAGGGTCAGGAGGCTCAAGGAACGCACACAAAGGAGACTTCTGCTGTAGGACCAGATGTGGAAGGTGAGCATGGGAAGGTCTTGAATGTCCTGGTGGAGACTTTTTTTTTGGCGTTTTGAGACAGTGTCTTGCCCTATAGTTCAGGCTGGCCTTGAGCTCACTATGTAGTCCAGGCTGACCTTGAACTTGTGGCGATCCTCCTGCCTCAGCCTCCCAAGTGCTGGGATTACAGACTTGTGCTACCACATTTGGCCTGTACTGATAGAGATTTTGGTCAATGTCCCTTGGATAAGGATTAGGGAAACAATCAAAGCAAGATTTTAGGAAGGTTAATCTGGTGGTGGTATGTAGGACAGGTGGGAATAGCAAGTGGGTAAATAGGGGTGGGGAACTAAGCCTCAGTGTCTGTGTCTGGAAAAAGGAAAGGTGACCAGAGGACAATCCAAAGGAATGATCTCAACTTTTAGGTACAGGTGCCCATCAAGAGGATAGGAAGCCTATGAGACTGGCCTCTCATGTGGGAAGCTGGTCCTGCTGGGCTGGAGGAAGAGGAGGCAGCCATGGGCAGAGAATCTCAGGGGGGAGATGTGTAAGTCAGGTGCTCCCTCAGCAATTGAGGAAGGCTGGTGAAGGCAGGAAGAGAGAACCACATCTTGTTCTGTTGCAACCTGCCCCACAAAACACACACACACACACACACACACACACACACACACACACACACACATGCACGCACCTTCATTACTCTGCTGATTAGGTTTGTATAGATTTCCATAAAATGTAAACTCCTGTTTCAACCTTAAACAATATTTTGTAGGGGTGCATTTTAGCTTTTGGGTCCCATTTCTGTGTCTCAGGCAGCCGGTCTTTTAAGTCAACCATTTTACTGCCAAAGCTGTAAAACAGTGTGGTGTGCGACCTTTCTCTGGCTCCTCCCACAGCTGAGACAAGCCCCACTTCCGGTAAAAGATTTCGAGATCCCCTAAGGAAAAGTCCTTCAGCAGCACAGGGGACATTGCTGTGTGCCCAGCTGGGCCCTTGCTCCAGCCCTGGCACCCAGCCAGTCCTGAAAAGCCTGCTCAGCTGTTCTAGAGCCACTTGGGCAAGAAAAGCAAGGCCCAGACAGGTTGGAAATGGAAACTGTACCAGACCTTTCCTGGGACTGGGTGGGACAGCTGGCCCATGGGGGTGGAGCGGGGGAGGAGTTTTCTCCACTCCCACCCACCTCCCTGTATTGGGGGACTGAAGGCCGGACTTATAGCCACTGTGACTTTCCAGGTGGTCTGGAGGGAAGGTGTGCCGGGCCCCTGTGAGAGACAACACAGACCCCCAGCAGAGTATCTGTGGTCAGTGACAGCAAACCACCATCTGACAAAACTTGCTCCCAAGCACCTCCTCCATGAAGCCTGCCATTTCCTCCTTCAGCACGTTCTTTGGGCTTTCCTGATCCCTTTGCTGGAGACAGATTGTAGCCCCTGCCCTGGAAGCTTTGTGTCCCCAGCCCCATGAGAGGCTTCGAACTTGGTTTCTGACACCTCTCTGACCAAGCCTGGGCCGCCTGAACATGTAGGGTCTAGCGTGGACCGAGACTTTGCAGGCTCGCTGGGAGGCAATGCCAAGGGCTGAGGCTCTGAGTTCCCGCTAGCTCCCTGCAGCCTTTTTCGGGCGGGCTGCTGCCAAGCAAGACTGCCTAGCACACACCACCTGTGGCCTTTTCTGGCTCCTCCCCGAGGCACTGGATTCCTCCTGTGGCCCCCACACTCCTCCATGAGCACTCTCTGGCCCAGCGCTGGCCTTTCTCGTGGAGTTGGGCCATGGCAGTGGGTCAGGCTGCCTTTCCTGGGTGCAGTGAGCTGGTTGGTATGGCTTCACCCAGAGACTTTGAGGCAGATGTGACTTCAGGCCTGGGCCGGGTGGGCTGAGGAGGATGGCCCTGCAGGAGGCAGGGAGGTGATAGATGGCTGGGGGGAAGGAAAGGTCCACTCTGCTGCCCAGGGCACTGGTGCTCAGTGGGGGAGGGGTAGCTAATGTCTGGAGACATTTTTGGTTGTCACAGGAAGGAGAAAGGAGTGCTATAGACATCTAGAGTAGAAAGGATGGGGATGTTGCTAACCATCCTGCAGTGCACAGGACAGTGCTGCAGCAAGAATTATCCATCCCAAAGTGTCAAGCGCCAAGGCTGAGAAACACTGCTTTAGAGACAGAAGGCCGAGGCTGGCTGGGATGGGGTGCTATGCATTTGAGGGGGGTGCTCAAGCGGGCTTGTAGGAGCAGAGGTGTGATTCAGTCTCGGGGCACATCGGCAGTGTGCTTCGCAACTTCTGCAGTCCTCACATGGGGCCACAGTCCCCTGTGTTGACCCTGTCCCTCACTACCTTCCTCTCTCCCCACCCCTAGTGCAGCCGGGGGAACTGGGATGCTGAGAAACTCTTGTACCTTCTTTTATTTTGTTCCATGTCAACCCAAAGTTTCAGAGGGAAAAAGAGGCAAATGATTTGTTATACTTGTTTTTAAAATGCTATATGCGGGTCTCCTATTATCCCTATGTAACTATAGCATACATTACCTTGCGTGGATCATCTATTTAATGAATTTGCTTATATTTTTGCAGTACTGGGGATTGAGCCTCAACCCCAAGCCCTGATCACTTTCTTTTTGTACCAGGAACTTTCACATACATCATACGATCTCATTGTTCTAAGAACTTGATAGTACCTATTATTATTGTTTGGAAAAAAAATAGGCCCAGACAGTTACATGATTTGCCCAGATCAAAGAGGTACCAAGTGGCAGTGCTGAGATTAGAACCAAATCTTTGACCTTTAACTCTGTCTTTAGAAATCTTCTAAGGATTGCTCTTATATGAAGTCAGTATCATAGAGGAGGATGCTTTTAAGTGACACGGAGACTCTTGTACTGGGGTGAACAGTGGTAGCACAGGTAGGGGCAGCCAGGAGAGACACTTTGGAGGGGGAAGTGGAGAGAAGAGCTATGGGAGGGCACGGCCGTTTCAGCGAAGGGGCACTAACACTGTCGCAAGTCAGCTTTGGCTGGCCAGGAAACGCCCTCTTCCGCTCCCAGGCCATATCCTGCCTCGGGAGGCCACCCGTGTGCCCTACCCTTGGGCTTGGTGGAGCTGCCTGGAGGAAGGACGAGGTCCTGCCAGACAGCACCGATCCAGGCGGGCCGGCCTGGAACTGTCCACGTGTCTGTCCATCACTGAGCTCTGTCTGCCCTGCTGGCCGCTGCTGTGGAGCCTGGAGCTGCAGGAGGCAGGCGGTAAACAGGAAATGGTTAAGTAGGAGCAGGTGGAGCGTGCGGTGCTGGAACAGGCAGGAAATAGCTGAGCAGCAGAACGGACTCACAAGAATGCTTTGCCAACTCCCCGAGGCTCGGGCAAAGGCGCCAGCCGCCCCCTCCTCCCAGCCCCGCACAGCAAGGTCCCGGCCTGGCAGCGCCTGGCTGGCCCCACTGTCCCCCTCCTTCTGCCTGGGGCTGGAAGGAGAGGACCATGAGACTAGGAGGAGGATGTTCTTTCCTGACCTGCCTCGGGGGCAGAGGGCGTGAGGGGCTGCAGGAGGTGGGCAAGCTCACCAAGGTCAGAAGCGCTTTTCCTCTTCAGGTTCTTTGTTCTCCAGAGAGCCCTTTGCATTGACCGGGACACCCAGAAGTGGTCTGTCCCACCCTGGTGGAGCACACGGCCAGTTCGCTCTGGATGTGGGCAGGGGCTGGACACTCAGGCTCTTTCCAGCCTCCATTTGTTCCTTGCAGCACGGGTTCCCCAAGGGGGTGGCACAGCCTTCTCAGGAGAGGCAGGCTGCTGAAGCTCAGGAAAGCAGAAGTAGCTGTGGTGCGAGACCCTCTGAGCCTCTACGCTCTCCCCACCTTCCCTCTCCCCTGCTGTGACTCTCTGTGTTTAGACCAGTCTTGGCTTGTGGGGGCTTCGCTCTGCCCTAGTATAAAACCAGAGGTGCTCTGGGTCCTCATCTGTCCCCTTCTTGGGAAAGCTTAGCCTCGGGGTGAATAGCTTTGGTTCCCAGGGCAGGGGAACCCTGCAGGGGCAAGCGGGTTTCCTCTCTGCAGAGCAGAGTCTGGCTGCCTAAGTGTTGCTGACATATCTCTGACTCTAAACCCGGGCAGCCAGGCACAAACTCCCAGCTCAGCAGCTCTATAGTGGGGGCTGTGGCCTCAGTGGTCACATCCAGTTGCTCAGATGGGCTGGACCCTTGCCAGAGACAGGCTGACCAGCTGGGGTGCAGGAGCTGTGCTCTCAGGTTTTCTCAGCAGCAGTGGACATCACCGGTGTCTCGGACACAAACTAATGGTACCGACCCCATTTTATTGGATATTTATTCCATTTATATATAGTATGTGCTTCAGTAAGTGCATGTGTGCATTTATACATTTTTTGAATCATTTAATCCCCAATACAATCCAAAAAAGAGATACTTTGATTATTCCCATTTTGTGGACAAGAAGCTGAGACCGAGAGAAGGGAGATACATTGTCCTAGTGGTCATGATTGTAGTGGGTCCCTTCTCTGCACCCGAGCCGGTGCAGCTTGGTCCCGAGTCCATGTTCTGGCTACTGCTGTGCCACTTGGGTAGGAGACCAGAGAGACACTGCAGGCAAAGGCTGGGAGGCTTGGCGTGGCCACGTAAGGCTGAAAACTATAAGCACATGGCTATTCCAGAGGGCAGGTTTGACAGGAGAGGATCCTTGAGGCTGCATCACAAGGCTATCGCACAAGGCTGGACCTTTGTCTGCCTCTGCTCCATGGCCTGAAAAACCACAGGAAAGAGGAGGGCTTTCTAGAGGAGAGAGGGCCTTAGAAACAACACGAAGAAGTAGATTTACACTGCCTAACTTCCAGAACCGCTGGACGGCTAGAGTGATCAGGACAGTGGAGATGATGAAAGGGTGAACATTTGTAACAACAGAACAGAAAGGAGAGCGCAGAAGCCGTGTGGGTCAATTGTTTTTTCACAAAGAGCAAAGAGAATTCTTTTTTTTTTTTTT
>PVJO010008560.1:0-74591 GCA_004026905.1 Hystrix cristata | reverse complement strand
CAGCGCTCTTGTCTTCTTATGTTCAGCACCCAGCTTGAGTAACCCAGAGGCTGAAAAAATATTTGTGGAAATGAAATTAGGTTTGCTGCCATCCACTGCAAGGGGAAAACACGGAATTACGAACTCTTCAGTCTGAATTAGCTTGTCTTGGATCTTTAATGAAAACAGGTGCTTTGGGACAGAAAGCAGTGACAGGAAACCCAAAGCTGGCTAAGAACGAGTCCCCAGGATGGACAAGGAAGTCTGGAACCCTGAAGCCCAGATTCCACAGTTCAGCTGCATCTTACTCCAGGCCTCGTGAATTCCACTCAAGGAGCAAACTTGTACAGTCATAACTCACAGCAAAAACATTATAACCCCTACTACTCGCTATTCTCATGCCGATCTGTCAAGGCAGTGAGTCTCAGGGTGATTCCTAGGACACTACCCAGGCCTCACCTTCCCCTCCCTCCAATGTGAGTTCAAGAAGTCGATCTGGTTTTTAACTGTTCAAAGAACAGACCACGCACAGAAACAACAATGGGCGTTGCTTGGGTGAAGGGTGAGAATCTTCCTGGGGTTTTCCTCACTTGCAGATCAGCCTTCCCAAGAGCAGTACAAGAATATCCCTGAACTGGGAGAAAGCTGAATTACTGATCTGGACACAAGGGTGTGGTGAGCCTGATGGGATTACTCAACACTGAGGGGAGAAATGGAAGAAGAAATTTCTCTATACAACATATAGAAACAAGATTGATTGTCTAAACAATGGAAATTGTCCAACATGGGTGCCTTTCTTCTTTAGAAAGGGGACTATAGGTTTGCTGTTCCCATTTCTGTGGTTCCTTTGTGGAGTTTTCAGATTTCGTTCCTTGTTGATTTTTAAGCAGTCCAGTGCTTACTACATTCCAGTCGCTGCTCATAGACTATCCTATTAGATTTTGTCCCATCTGGTCCATGTGCTGGATATTATGATGTCCCCTTCACAGTTAGGGACATAGAGAGAAATTAATTAGCTTCCTCAACACTATCCAGACAGTAGCCAATAAAGCAAATACTTCACATTCAGATCTACTTAATGCCAAACCTCCTGCACATTTCGGAATTCCTGTCTGCTTCTTTGTCCCACTGTCTACTTCCCTGGTTTCAATGAGTATTTTCTGAATACCTATAAGATACAGGACACTGGGAGCTGGGGATTTAGCTCAGTGGTAGAGCAGTTACCTAGCAAACACAAAGCCCTGAGTTCAATCCCCAGCACCCCCCTCCAAAAAAAAAAAAAAAGAAAAAAAGATGCAGAGCATTGAGTTGCCTCATGTGGAGGTAACAAAAGGAGTAGAAGACCTGGCACCTCACTCTCAAGAACATCATCATTAACAAATGGAGAAAGTACTCAACAAATGTTGGTTATTAAATTATAGCACTTGACTAAATTGTCTACCTCCTTTTGTTTGGTCCGAGATAGGAAAATAAGCCAAATGCCTGATTCTCATTCCAGGTGGAGCTGAAAACTCCTCATCACACTAAGAAATCATTCAGTTTATATGGCATTATCACCCATGGCTGACATTTTGGGTTGGATCATTTTTTTTTTTCCTGCAGAATTTTCAAGTCCAAGAATTAGAAGACTCTTTTTTTTTTCCATTTGTTGGAAAATCGAGGTATACTGTAGTAATTCTAATCAAAAGCTACTCTTCCTCCACAGGTTATTCCTGTTAGAATCTTAAAAGGCAGAAAAAATAAAACTCGTGTGTCAGGAAAAAAACGTATTTAAGAGAAGGAACCTTTAAGAGAATAATGAAGATGGACATACAGTAAAACCTGAGTCATAGCACAAAGTCAGATATTTTAAATCCATAAACTATGTATTGATGGTTTTTCCATAGGATGCTGAGTTATGAAGTCCAAATGATTCACAATGGGTTAAAAGAGGCTTGATAATCTGCTTGCCCCCAATTTCCCACTGTCAGTTCCTCTCCTTTCCTAAAACACAGCCTGTGCCCAGCCATGGCTGCCTCATCTCATGCCGTTCTCATGTCTTGTGACTTTGTACACACGGTCCTTCTGCCTGAATCGATTTCCCCCATTCACCATCTAGTGATTCATTCTTCTAAACCTTCTCTGTTACCTCTTCTTGGATATTTTGCTCCATTCTTGCTGAAAATATTTTTGCTCTGCCCCTCCCCCATAGTACTAGGGACATAACCAAAAAAGGCAGGAAATCTGGACTGTGTCCAGGTGAAGTCTGCTACTGGCAGTAAGATCTGTTTGGGGATGTCTGACAAACAGGTGGGACAGAAACTTTGTGAGTTAGAACTTCTCCCACTGGAAGACGGATTCAGAAAAAAACAACCTCTTCATTGGAGAGAGGGTCACCAAGCAGGGAGGACAACCCTGACCTAGCCCCTGATGGACTTGTTTCTGGTTCCCAGGGAGCAAAAGGGCTATTACTCTATTGCCTCCTAAACCTCTGTAAGATGCTGGGGGATAATGGTCTTGGGTTCCTCCTTCGTTGCATTTAGTGTGGCACTTGCACAGAAGAAGACTACATCTGAGGCAGAAGTTGTAGCCAAAGTGCCTAAGGGTGGGGAATACAGCACCAGCAGCAGTGGCCGCAGAGCACAGAGGCTGGAGCTCACCCAGTAGCCAAGACAGAGCCAGAAAGAGAAGAGGAATAAAGAGGAGATAGTTACCATATTAGTGGACCTGTCTTGAATGTGGGCACATTGGCTCTGGGGCGCCCCAGCAATGCCAGAAAGGGACTTTTCAGGGGCCTGGGGCAAGAACAGAAGACAGTAACATACAGATTCCATCACCACACCACTTACCCACTTGTTTGGGTACTAAATGAGTATCTGTCCTCTATCCTGCCCTTTCTAGAAAGAAAAGGCCACAGAGCTCAAGAACAGAGTAACCACTTCTAAGTTTTTTGTATCCTCAAGGAAACTTATACCACATCTGACATACTGCCTGAAAGTCAGGACACAAATGAAGGAATCAAAGAATGAATGATCAGGACACTGATGGAGGCATTGCGCTGTCAAGAAAAGCAAACAACGCGAACAAGAGCAGAGAAATGGGCATAAGCAAGAAGAGGACTCAAGAAGGGAACACTGGCCCAAATCAGGTTGAAGGAACACATTAGGGAGTGGTAAGAAATTAGAGAGGGCACCTGGGGCCAGCTGATGGAGAGCCTCACAAATCACAGCAAAGGAGATAGACTGGGGACAACAAGGCACTCAAGGATAGTCATAAGCCAAGGCATGTATGTCTATATACCAACCAGTTTGTCATCAGGAGGATAAAAGTGAAACTTCCATCAAGCATTTGGTTTCTCAGGTTCTATATGATGTTAAATTACTAGTTGAAAAGTTATTCTCTCATCAAATTAACTTTCTTAGTTAGTTTCCAGGTTTGATTTCAGTTGGTTTTCCATTGCTTTTCCAGTTTGGGGGTTTGGTTTGAGGGAATACTATGAGGATAGGGTGCATGTCCATTGATTTGTTTCGTTGATTTGTTAATTGTGTAGACATAATGTACATGTTAAGCATCTTCATAGACAGTCACACTGAAGATCAGAGAAATGAAAGGTGCTTTTAATAAAAACCTGGCAATAAATAGACTCCCAGGTACCAGCTCTTGCTGGACCGAGAGTCTCCACGAACTCTGCTCACCTTCTCTGGGAGTCTGCCTGCAACTATACTCTCTCAGAGCACTCAGCAACTGGACTGCTCTGCTTCTGGTTCACTCTCTTCATAAGCCCCAGATACTGAAATCACCGGTTGGATATTAAGACTTTTCAAAATTACTGCATTTCCTCAGAATCTGCTATAAGCTCCAAAAGATCCCTCTTCAATCCTCTATATTCTATTCATTTTTTGGTGTATGAGCCAAACCAGGTGGGGCTAAATGGAAGAAGGAAGGAGGAGGAAAGGAGAATATCTTGGTTTCATCTTTAGTCCGTCAGCTCATCTTTCTTAGTTCCCTAGCCTGTGCCACAAGGGTCAAACCCAGTGAGGTCTATGAAGGAACTTTACTTCTAAATTTCTTCAAACCCTTGAAAATCAATCAAAATAAAAGGAAGAAAAATAAGAGGAAAATAAAAGGAAGGTAGTTTGAAAGGAATAAACAAAGAAAAGATGGAAAAAAGGGAAAAAAAAGTCCCGTGGCTTTAGGCTGCCCCTGTGGAGTCATTTCCCAGTTTTGTGACCACTTAGAAGATCGGCCCCCACCTGTTGCACACACCCTTCAAATTGGCTTCAAATTTTACTACATTTTCTAAGTAATAAAATTCTTATTCATACACTATGCTCTCCAGGTATAGCATGCAAAGCCCAACTCTATACTTTCTGGAACTTGCTCATTGTTGGTAAGGGTGCCATTATAGGCAAATTATATTTTATAGATGATTTCCCTTTTCCAAAACAGATGTCTCCAGTGTCTTGTCTCCAAGACAAAGTGCCAAAGACCCAGTCCTTGTAACCCATTAAACAGGAGCCAGTGAGAACATGCACACTGGGGAATAGGCACTATGTACCTCAATGCAGGTCTTGCACAGAATTTTTAAGATGTTTTAATTATTATGATAATAACTTGATTGTCAGATTTCTAAAGGGAGAAAAATGAAGATTTTTAGATATTTTTATGATCATGTGTTATTATACTAGTGAGAAATGTTTTTTCATCCAGGTATCTGTACCTGATTATAGTTATAATAATAATAATAATAATAATGATGATGATGATGATGTTATACTTTTATAGGCCTCAAATTCTAAAGGCCCTTGAGTACCTAATATCATCATCATCAGTACTATAACTCATAGCTAATTATACACCAACACTCTGGCCAGGCAAGTATGAACACTTGTCTATGATCTGACTCACTTGTAATGGTAAAATCAGCGGTTCGAATCCTGGGGAGGATGCCAGTAAGCAAAGATGGCTGTGGCCTCACTAATGCTCCAAATCAAGGGTGATATAGCCAGTAGTGTCTCGGGGAAGGGAAGGTTGCCGTGTCAAAGTCACAGTCATAGCTTGGGTCTGGGGATGAGCCATCAACCAGGCTGGCTAGCAATGATTTGTTTGGATTTTGGGACTCCCAGTTGCAAATATTTTTTATCCTTTGACAGTATTTCAGTTTGCTAGGGCTCTTGTAACAAAATACCAGAGACTGGTACTTAAACAGCATAAGTATATTTCTTCACCAATTGGTAGGCTAGAAATCCACAGAGTATTGGCAAGGTTAATCTCTTCTGAAGCCTTTCTCTGTGGCTTGTAAATAGCCATCTTCCCCTTGTATCATCACATGATTGTCTCTCTGTGTATGTCTTTGTCCTAATCTCCTCTTATAAGGACATTAGTCATTTGGATTAAAAACCACCCTAATGACCTAATTTTCATTTAACTACCTATTTAAAGGCCCTTTTCCCAAATGCAGTCACAGTCTAAGGTGCAGGGATTAGGACTTCACCAGATAAATGTTAAAGGGAGCACAATTTGGTCTAAAACAGGTAGTATCCAGACTCTGGGTTCAGACAATAGGTACTGTAAGTATGATTCTTACTGTCCCTTCCACCCATCTTCAACCAAAATATGATGTCCTACTTAGAAGATCTGAGGTAAAATGCTTCCCCATGATTTTCCCATGTCTCCTTTCCCGTGGTGCCCATAAAAATTAAGCCCTACGTCACCTCCCCTGAGAGATCTTCTTTGCCTCAGGAAACTAATGCTGTCCTGCATCAGAGCATCCTCACATTGGCCAGCTTACTTTGTTCATAGCATTTTTATTAGTCATTTTCCCATCACTGGGACAGAATACCCAATACCAACAACTTTAAGGACTAGAGCTTCATTTTGATCCATGGTTTTCTGTGGGTTCAGTCCATGGTAAGCTGAATCCAAGGCATCATGTTAGAAGGACATGGTAGAGGAAATCTATTCAACCCATGGTAGTCAGGAAGCAGAGAGAGAAAAGAGGAACCAAGCATAAGAATATACCCCTCCAGGTCACAACTTCTGTGATCCACTTCCAACCAGTCCCCACTTCCTAATAACACATTCAGCTACTGAACACATCAATGGATTAAACCACTGATGAGTATAGTGTCCATGTGACACAATTAACCTTCCAAACAAGTGAGATTTTGAGGGGACATTTTAAATCTAAGCCATAACACATTTATCACTATCTGAAATTACCTTGTTCATTAATGTGTTTACTTATACACAGTTCCTTTCTCACTATGCTCTGAATTCCAAAGTAAAAAGAATATCATTCAGGGTTTATAACTGTATCCCAGAACTTAGGAAAGAACTTAGCACATAGAAGGATTCAAAAAATATTTGGTGCATGAGTGATTTAAAAGGGTAGAAAGTAGGGAAATGATAAAAGGATGTAGTCCCCTTGGAGGAAGATGAATAGTCTATTTCCCAAAAGGGCCTTTGTTTCCTGATGAGTGTAACAAAATCCCATCCCAAAGGCAGAGATGCCAGGTTGTGTCAGAGTCTAAAAGACAAATCTATCACTCAGAGCTCCCCAGGCTGATGTACAAAGGGGATGCCATTTTAGTAATTTACACTGAGCAATAATGTGACCAGCACATCCTACCCATGTACTCAGCACAAAGAGAGAGGCAAAACCTACTCACAAAGTTCTAGAGTACACATGGACTCCAGAAGTAGAGGATGAGTAACTGAGCACCTAACTGCATCTAATGAAATGTCCTAAGCTGTGATCAGCAAGGCCTTACCAATGGCACTGGAAGACTCAGAGTCCAAAGGGAAAACCTCCTCCTGGCCAGTACTTGCAAAACCAAAAGCAGTCTTTGCTTCAAGGACCTTTTTTCTACAATTGTGGGATCTGTCCAATTCTTTTTCTTAATGAGCACTCCTGTTTCCAGTATGTTAGTGCACATATCCTTCACAGTCAAGACTTGGCCTGGGAACTAATCTACCTGTTTGAGACTTCCCACATCCTTTTCCTGATTGATTTCAAAAGCTTAGTTCTTACACAGCAATCATTTCCCTCATTTCAAGCCTTAAATATTGGCAAATCCAGAAATATAAAACACTGTGTAGTCATCATTTGCTCATTCAAAAATATGTACTAAGCACTTCCTGTGTGTCAGAGAAGGAGGACACAGTGATTAACAATATGAAGACGGTCTTTCCTCTCAAAGTGCTTACTCTCCAGTGAAGGAGGACCACGAATAAGAACAAGCAATAAGCAAGAGAGTACCAGCGAATGATACATGCTATGACAACAATCAAAAGAGAGTAAGGTGGAAATGACTCTCCTTGCCATACAAGGGAAAACAAAATTCAAAACAACAGCAGAAAGGCAATGTGTGTGCATATCTAGAGAAAGAGCATTCCCAGAAGAGGACGTAGGAAGCGCAAAAGCCCCAGAATGAGCTCACTTAGGGGCAACAAGCTCAGGAAAGAAGCAAGCAGGCCACAGAGGTGATAATGGAGGATACAGGGAGAAGGAAAGCACAAGAGAAGGGTTGTTTTAGTCACCTTCTCATCTCTGGTTTATAATACCCAACACCTACAATTTGAAGGAGAAGAGGTTTATTTGGCTCATGATCAGCAGGCTTCAAGGGAAATAACATAGTGGGAGGGTCTGGCGGAGGAAAACTCTTCACGTGATGGCAGCCTGTAAGCACAGAGAGAATCGAAGAGCTGGGAGGGTCACACCCTCAGAGACCCATCTCTTTCCACTGGACCCCACCTCCTAACAGGAGGTCAGCTACACTGTGCCCATGATTTTGTCACTTTCCCAAAGCCCTGCCTACGAGTGCATGAGGCTCTCAGGGACACCTAGATACAAACCACAGCAAGGGTGGAGCCATACAGAAGCGGATCTCCCCGGGACTGGTAGCAGGGAAATTGTCGGGGTGTTTTGGCCAAGGAGATACACAATCTGATTTATATTTTTAAAGTATCACTCGGGATGCTGTGTGGAAGCATAGATGGAAGTAGAAAGCTCAGTTAAGAGGCCACTCCTGTAATACAGCAGAAAGATGACAGTAGGGATGGGGCAACAGCAGTGAAAATGAAGAGAACCGGGCCGGTGTAAATCTGTTACAGAGCTGCCAGTGAGGCTGCAGGTAACTGCTAGAAAAGTGGAAATACCAAGTTGGTGATTAAAGAGAAGAATCTCAGACTAAAGTGAGAACTTAAAGTTAAATAGATGAAAATTTTAAGTCATCACCATCGATATTGTAGTTAAAGTTGTTTGCCTGGAAGGACTCACCCAGGAAGACAGTGTGGAGTGAGAGAAAGAACACTGCTACCTTCTAATGCTCCTACCTGTGATGGTTTTGCTAGGTGTCTACTTGATGGGTAAAGGGTTGCAGAGATGCTGTAAAACATTCCTGCGTATGCCTGTGAAGAGAGAAGCATTTGAAGCATTTGAATCGGTGGACTGAATAAGGATGATTGACCTCTGCCCCACCCGATCTCTGTGTCTCTCTGTCTCTCTCTCTCCCCACCCCCCATCCTCCCCTCGCCTTAGACAACAGAATTCCAGGTTCTCTGGGCCCTTCAGGCTCTAGGATTTGCACAAGTGGTACTCAAGATTTTCAGGTCTTTAGCTTCAGACAAGAATTATACCATCATAGCTTCCCTGATTTTCAAGCCCTTGGATTGAGCTGAGCTATGCCATTGGCTCCCCTGGTTCTCCAGCTTTCAGGAGGCATATCGTGGGGCTTCCTAGCCTCTGTATTGCATAAACAAATTCCCATAACAAATAAATAAATATATATATCACATGTATATGAAAATCCACTTGTATATATATATTTGATTCTGTTCCTCTAGAGAAGCTTGACTAATATACCACAAAAGAAGGAAGAGTCAACAAAGCATTTCAGAAGGAAGTGCACAACAGGTAGGAGAAAAACCAGAAGAATGAGGGGTCGTGGAAGCCAAGGGATGAAGGCATTCAAAGAAGAGGACATGAGCAGTGTCTGTAATGTTTGCAAGAAAGTGGGTAACACAAGGACAGTGAAGTGATACTGAGATCAGCAATGAACTTGAAGAGGGCAATTTGGGTTTAGTAGGTTGGAGCTCAGTTGAGGTGAGTGGAGGATTAAAAGTGCAATAAAGAAATATAAAGTCATTATCAACAGATTTTTGTTGGTTTGCTACGAAGGAAAGAATAGAAACTGGTAAAAAGAACTGGCTTCAAGAGGGAAACACAACTTTAAGAGGTAAGTTGTGAGAATATATTTATGTGCAAATAAAAATGATCCCATACACAGGGAGAAATCAATGACGCTGTCCTTCAGAAGGTCAAGAGCTGAAACTGGAGCACGGGGGTAGGGCAAGCTGTGTTAGCGGGCCAGGACTCGTTGCCAAAGAGGAGGAGAAGTAGAGTACAGTGCTAGAAGCAGAAAAGTAGGTAGAGCAGAGGAGAGATACATACAGTTTCTTCTGTCTCCTCTGGGAAGTATGAGACCAAGTTGCTAGTGGAAAAAAGGCAGGTAGAGGGGCTAGGGATTCAGCTCAGTGGTTAAAGTGTTTGCCTCACAAACACAAGGCCCTGAGTTCAATCCCTAGCACCAAAAAATAAAAGAGGTAGAAAAAGATGTGGAAGATGCCTGACTAGAGAAGAAAAATGGAATTGGATTGTTATACATTGCTGAAGATGCATCTGTGATTTGAGCTCATGAATTTATAGCGAACTCAGACAGCACCAAACTGATGATAGCTAGTGATTACGATGGCTCAAAGGAAGGACAAGAATAATGAGGTGGCACAGTCAGAGAAGGCCTCAAAAAGATGGAGGATGTGAGTTGGGGTTTCATGGATTTGTATGATTTAGACACACAGACCAGGGTCCCCAGGCGAAAGGAAGATAATACAGAGCAAAGCACCGAGACAGGAATGAGCAAGGTAGATCAATCTGGCTTCAGAGGACTAGTAGAGGTGGAGCAGTCCTCACCAGTGGGAGGTCTGAAGAAAGGACCAATAGGAAGGATTTCAAGAGATTGGGCTCAGCACTTGGTATGCGGAATAGGCGGAAAGAGTCTCCTGGCCAAGAGCAGTGGTCATAGTTAAGACCAGGGAGACCAGGACTGATTACTTTTCTATGAGGAGCATCCAGAAGAAATGGAGACCCTGACCCCAGACTATCACCTTCACCCACCCACCTCTTCCTTGACAATCTTATATTCTTTTTTGAGACCACAAAAAACAGGATATAGTAAAGATTTTGTTAATTTTTAAATTTGTGGATGAATCAATTCTAATGCCCATCCTCCCTGAGGAAAGCAGTCCACCCACTGATAATCCAATCAGGGGTACAAACCAGTGTGGCAAGATGGCAGCAGTGGTGAATACACAGAGGGCCTTATGCCAGCAAAATGCTAAGGCTTACACATGCGTATTTTATTCAGTCCTCGAAACAACCCTTTGAAGTAGAGACTTTTATGATTCCCATTTTATGAACAAGAGAATGGAGCCACAGAGCAGCTGATTGGCCCTAAGTTACACAGGTAATGAGAAGAGGTAGGTTCAAATCCAGGCTAGTATCTCGGCCATGGAGCCACTGCCCACAAGGTCCCTCACTAGCCAGTGACCTTGAGAAGGAAATGCCACAAAAGAGAACAACCCTGGCCTCAGGTTCTGCAGAGAAAAAGAGGGGCCCAACTACTGTGGTCAGACTGAAGTGAAGAGGATGGAGTTGGGGGAGGTGAAGCCAGGTGGACATCCGTCAGCTGCTTTAGAGGCCTGCTTTAAGGGGCTTTTGCTTTCTCTTTTTTCTCTTTAGAGGACTAAAGAGAAAAGCAAAGAGAAAAAGAGAAGCACCAAATGTTAGTTGCAACATATAAACCTCACTGTTTTTGCATTATAAGCCACCTCCTACCCAAGGTAATTGCACAGCAAAGCACCAAATCAAGGAATTATTTTGTTATCCTGATATCCAGATTCCGAGGGAAAGCAAGTATACTTCATTGTTGAGGAATAAAAACAGAAATCTATAGCCCCTGGGGACCAAAGGACTTAATTTTTTTTTCTTGAGGACTTTTTCCCATGATTTGGCTTATTTCTTCCATTTCTAGCTCCTGATCCACCAGTGGCTGGAGAAGATATCAGTATGTCAAGGACACACTGTAGGCCCTTCCTAGAATATGTAACTGATACGTGCACATGGGTTAGTTGTTGCCACCCCAGAGCCAGCAAGCTTGATGATAAGTATATAAAGTCAGATCATTCCCAAATACGTTCAGAGAAAAAAAAGATTGGAATGGAAGAGTTTATTTTGTTTCTCCCAGTAGATCAGTTTTAGAATCATGAAATGTTCCAGGGTCACTTGGAAAATAAAGAAAACAGAATGTATCCAATGGCTGCCCAGGCTGGGGAAGTAAATCCCCAAATCACACAGAACGAGGAAGGATTTGGTTTCATTAAAAGCAGCCACTGGCGTTTGGCCCCCGAAGATGAAAGCAAAAGCCCCTTAAACAGGCTCGAACATGAGCTGAATTTCCGGACAAGTCCCCAGGGTGCCAGGAGTGTTTCAAAAGAAGGCATGAACATCCACATCTTCCCAGCAATTTGAAAAGCCAAGGTAGTTGCAACACAATCATCCGAACCTCGGGGAAAAGACTGGGGAATGAGGAATCAGCACTTCATGTGCTAAAGAGATACTTTAATGTAACACTAATAACAACCATGTACAAGCTATTATTCCCATTTTACTGATGAGGAGACTGAGGTCCCAGTGAGGATCAGTGGCATGCTGAGGTTCATATAAGTAACAGTCCCAAAATCCAACAGAAGCCTTTCCAACATCAAAGTCCCTGCCTTTTCTACCACTTAAGAGAAATATTAGTGCTTCCACGTCAGTGTGTTCCATCGGGTCTAACCTTTCATGTCATCGTAAATCAGGCTCTTTGGCCTCTTCCTTTGAGTCAGTAACAGTTTATATTCTGCTGTGGCCCAGTTCTCAGAGCCAGTGACTAAAGCCTAAATTCCAGGCTCCGCGTTTGGGTGCGGAGGCTCATTTGCTAATTTGTGTATTCATACCACCCCACTAAACCCGCACTGAAAGGATAAAAATTAAATGTCTAGATTGTGAAACTCCACAAGAGAACAAAAGGCTCAGAAATGCAGCCAAGAAAAATGCATGCCCTAATGACAAAAGCCCTTAGGTCTGGTAGGCCACAGATCTGGGGTTCTGGACTTTCTAGCATTGATCTAAGAAACGAAAAGAGGAAGGAGGGAAGAAATAAAGGGAAAGAAGAATGAAGGAAAGAAATGAAAGGAAGAAATGAAGGGTATGTGAGCTCATTGCTCACATAATTCACTGTGTCCCCAAAATTTAAGAAAAGATAAGATACAATAAAAACACTACCTCTGACATCCTTATAAAACAAGGATATATCCCAGGAAGCTGTGTCATAAGTCAGCTCTCACCCCGTAGAATGAAGTGGGGCTGAGAGCTGCCACAGTGCTGGCTCCCTGCTGAGAGAGCACTCACCCTCCCTGCTTCCTAATTCTCGGACTACTTGCTCTTCTGGGGCCATCCATACCTGCTCTTAGTCACAAGAAACTTTATGGCAGAATGCACAGGAACCCCTACAAAGAGAAACACCGAACAGAGAACCCCAAAAGGGAAACACCTGCCGCCTGGAAGTTAGATCTCATCCCCATAGTGCCATGTCCCAGGTAACTTGGGAAACCTTCCTAAAAGCCCAGAGTTAATTTTAGGAGGTGAAAGCGGCTTTTTGCCCGTTAGGAGCATATTCTTGTCCTGGGAAAACCTACATCTATCTCGACTTTCCACCTAAAGCAATCCTCAGTGCCCACAAGGCCCTCTTCTTTGTCAAAGAATTCTAGAAATTCAGGTTTTCCTCAATGTTCTCTCCCTTATGAGAGCTCAAGGGACAACCTGGCTTGTCAGAAGATGGCCAGTCCCAACTGCATAAAAGTATAATTTCCTGTTCTGAAATGACTCAACATCTTCCCGCTCCAATCACTAACTACCACCAGGAACAGCACAGAACCAAAAAAACCACCCTCGCCATCACTCCAGCAGCCTCAGCCTGAGTGAGGCTGGGTCAGAGGGGAGCAGGAGGGCGAAGCCCCAAGGATGAGGCGGGATGAGGCACGTTGCCATGCGTGCTAACAGAACCGTGTCCTGGTCTGGCTCTCCTGCGTGGTGTGCACTTAAGGAGGTGACTCCAAGGACCCTTCCAGCCAGGGTTTCTGAGTGTCACAATGCTGAGAGGTGAAGCACTTGACATTTGGTCGCCATGCTGTTGTGAGCACATCTGATTTTGCACAAGACATGCGGAAACCAGAATGTGCCTGTCACAGGTGTCAAGCTCTGTCTGACGGGTACAGATCTGGAGAGTGGTCACAACTTGCTGTTCCTCGTTGCAGATATCTTCTTCGTGACCTTCCAGCTGCAGGTGGGCAGGCACCGGCCTGTACATGTTAATACGTCCTTTTATATTCCGTGGGTTTCCTTACAGCATTGTGGCTGCATATTGGGAATTCATGACAAACAGTAATGGGGGTGAGAGCCGTCCTCACTAGAGCCATGGAAATGGCACTCAGTTTTCTGGCTAGTATGACACCAGTAGAAAGTTAGAGCTTGTATATAATAAATAAACCTGCCAATCCTTTATTCGTTTAAGAGTATATCATTTAATCGCACTTCACATATTTTAACCAATTTAATTATTTATCTGGTTGTACCTGACTCATTCAACAACTGATTTTAGACAGCTACTACATTTTGTAGCACACAGATGATTTTTCTACTGTCTTAAACTTTAATCTATGCTGGAGAAACACGACGGACATCTCATCAGAAGCCATGTGACCCAGAGGAGTGGAACGAAATATTTAGAGTGTTGAAAGAAGGAAAACCACTGCCACAAGTAGAATTGTACTTTCAATAAAATTTTCCTTCAAAAGTGAAGGAAAAGTAAAGATTCTCATATAAAAAAGAGAATTCATTGTCAGACCTTCCCTAGAAGAGATGCTAAGTAAAGTCATCTTCAGGGAGAAGGAAAATGATAAAGTTCAGATATTTGGATCTACTTAAGGAAGAATATTGGGAAAAACATAAATAATAAAATAAAAATCTTTTTATCTTCCTTATTCTTAATTGATCTAAAAGATAATCATTTCATAACAGTAAGAATTTATTAGGTGATTATTGAATATATATAAGGGAAATTAATCATAGAAATATAAGAGATGGGAAGAAAGAAATAACTAGGAATTCTTCCCTACAAGGTATAGTGCTTGCACTTCACTTAAGTGATACAGTGTTTGCTATAATCTGGATTTTGAATTCCCCCAAAGGAACATGGTTGAAGACTTGGTCCCCAGCCTGTAGTGTTATTTGGAGATGGTGGAACATTTGGGTGACGGGAGCCTAGTGGAAGAAAGGTCATTAGGAGCGTGCCCTTGAAGGATATACTGGGACCTCATCCCCTTCTCCTTCTCTGTTTCCTATTGTCTTAGTTATTTTCTCATCCCTGAGACACAATACCTGATACCCACAACTTAAAGGAAGAGAGGTTTATTTTGGTTCACGGTTTCAGTCCATAGTCAGCTGGCTCCAAGGCAAGGAACCACGGCAGAGGGGCATTACAGAGGGCATTACAGAGCAGAAACAGTCCATGGCACAGCAGCAAGAAGCAGAGAGAGAGAGCAAGGGAGACTGGAAGGAGATAGATCTTTCCAGGCCATGTTCTAGCACCCACCTTCTCCAACTAGGCTTCACCTCTAAATGACATTTAGCTATAAATTCATCAGGGGACTAACCCACTGATAAGTATCATGCACCCATAATCCAGTCACCACCCTAAAACCCCACCTTTGGAGAAACATCTAGATATAAACCATAACACCTACCTACCATGAGTGAGCAGTTTGCTCCACCAACCACTCCCTGCCTTGATGTGCTGCCTCACCACAGGGTCAGCTGATTATGCAACGAAACCCCCAAACCATGAGCCAAAATGAAACTTTCCTTCTTATAAACTGAACATCTCAAATACTTGTTACAGTAAGGAAAGCAAACACAGTGTTATTTGCGATAGACCTAGATTAGTTGTAAATGTGCATGCAACTCTAGGAAAAACTTTTTAAATATATCTTTCTTAGTGTGTATTGATTTAACAAAATAAGTTTCACTGCTATATTTTCATACATCCATAGAACATATTTTAATCATACCTGTTATGGCTTCTATTTAAATGTGGTCCCCACAAAGCCTCTCATGGTCCTAGATGGGGCTTTTTGGAGGTGGCTGGATCTAGGGTGTGTGATGCTGGGATTAAGGGTATGAGTAGGCTTAGGGTCATAGCCTGGATAAAATGTGAGACAGAAATAGGGCTGCTCTTGTCGCTTATAGCTTGCTGCTTGATGCCATCTCCCTACCATGGACTGTTTCTCCCCTGTGAAGCCCTTCAGCCAGGCCACCCTGTCTTGGAGCCAGCCAACTATGAACTGAAGCCTCGAAAAACTGTGAGCCAAATAAACCCTCCTCCTTTGACTTCGGGTGTTGAGTATTTTGTCTCAGGAATGAGAGATGTAACTAAGACAATATCCATGCCTGTTATTATCCTCCCTAATGTCCCCTTCCCCCCACCTTTATTCCCTTCCTAATGATTGTCATGATAGATCAATTTGAATGGAGTATGCAAACTTAGCAGATTAGTAAAGCACTGTTCTGGGCATGTCTGTGGGTGATTGACTTGTAGGCCAGCAAATTGAGGGAGGAAGACCCACCCAAGCTGTGGGAGGTAACAACCAATAGGTGCAGAGCATGGATGTAATAAAAAAGGGAAAGAAAAAGGAAGCATGCCCATACTGAAGAGCTCCAGTCTTTTTGAGTAGGTGCCTCCTTTGCCGCTGTCACCTTTGGACATTGTATCTCCGGTTTCTTCAGCTTCCCAATGCAGACTTGAACCGGAGACTCTCTGTGAGATTCCAGGCCTTCAACCTTGGACTGGTGCTGCAGCTTTGATCCCTCTTGTTTTGGAGCTTTCGACTTCTTGGACTAAGCAGCTGCTCTATCCTCAGGCTCTTCAGTACACAGACAACCACTGCAGATGCTCCTTCCTCTGATCCTATAAGTCTACCCCTATGCATAATTATATTTTTTTTCTTTTGATTCTGTTCCTCCAGAGAACCCTAACTAACTACACTTCCTCTTGGCTAATAACAATCTTCCTTCTATTTTCATGACATTCCTCTTTTAAGTTCCACATATTAAGGAAGATGCATGGTACTTGTCTTTCGGAGTCTGGCTTATTTCACTTAACGTGATAATCTCCAGTTCCATCCATTTTCCTGGAAAGGCATGATTTCATTCTTCTTTACAGCTGAATAATACTCCATTGTGCATATATACCCCATAGGTAAAAAACTTTTTAAAGAATATAACCAATGTATTAAGAGAGGAGATAAAATTTATCATATAAAATGCTCAACCAAAACCTGATAAAGATGAGCAAAATAAGTGCAGAAGATAGAAGTTATGTTGTATTTCCCCAATTCTATCAGTAATCAATTTGATTTATTGGCTTAAATGCCCCAGGTGAAAGATAGAGGTGGTCAGATTAATTTTTTAATTCAAATATACATGCTATTTATAAGAAAACCACTTTAAATATAAAAGCTCAGATTAAGAGCAAAGTGATAGAGAAATAAGCACCATGATAACATAAATGAAAAGGAAGCTAGAAAATCTATATTAACTTCAAAAAAGAGTACCTCAGAATGAGGGAAATTATTAGGGATCCAGGAGCTATTTCATAGTGATAAAGAATTGTTCTCTAGAAGGACAAAACAATCTTCGTAACATCTATGTACTTAGCAACAGGGCATCGAGATACATGAGGGAGAAACTGATAGAACTACAAGGAGAATTAAACAAATCTACTTTTATAGTTGAAGAAGTTAATATCTCTATTTCAAAAATTGATAGATCAAGCAACCAGGAAATAAATAAGGTTATAGTTGACCTGAACAACACTCTAATCAATTTGATCTAACTGACATTTATAGAATACTTGAAAACAAAACAGTGTACCTTATCGTGTTTGAGCCTCTATAATACAATACCACAACACTACTTATAAGTAACAGGAATTATTCTCACAGTTTTGCAGGCTGAGAAGTCCAAGATTGCTATCAGATTCATTGTCTGGTTAGGGCCCACTTCCTGGCTCACAGACAGCCATTTCTTTCTATGTTTTCACATGGCAGAAAGGCCCAAAGAGTGAATGGGGGCTTCCCTTAAAATGACACTAAATCCACTGGTGAAGGCAGAGAGACTTCATACTTAAAAACAGAAAGATAGCTGGAAAATACACACACACTGAGAATTTAAATAACTCCTATTTTTTTCAGTGCTGAGAGTAGAACCCAGGGCCTTATGCGTGCTAGGGAAGCTTTCTTTTTACCACTGGCTGTACCCTTAACCCTAAATAACTCACAGCTAAATAACACACAGGCCCAAGAGAAAGTCTCAGGATAAAATTTATTTTTAACTAAAAGAATGCAAAAACACAACACATCAAAATTTGTGGGATGCAGCAAAAATAATGCTTACAGATAGACTTATGGCAGTGAATAAATATGTTAGAAATGAAGAAAAATTTAAAACCAATCAGCAAAGCTTCTATTAAGGTTTTGATTTAAAATGTCCCCCAAAATTCTCAAGTGTTCTGAGGTGAGTGGATCTTGCATCATGGGAGGTATTATACGCGTTGGTGGATTCACCCATTGATAAGTGTATGACTGAATATGCTGTTTGGAGGTAGGGCCATCAGGGGGCATAATCTGGAAGAATGTGTTATTATCTTCAGCTTCTCCCTTTTTTCTGTGCTGGGTGCCATGCATTGAGCAGCTTTCCTCTGCCATACTCCTCCACCGTGATGTTTCTGCCCTACAGCCAGCCAAACATGGACTGAATCCCCTGAACCATGAGCCAAAGTAAACCTCACCTCCTTCAAGGTGTGGGTGCCAGGTATTGTGTCCCAGCAAAAGCAAAGTTGCTCAATACATCTCCCATCTTAGAGCAGTTTTAGACTAAAGCAAACAGCAGCCAACTTGAGCAAAAAGTGAATGGAATTAAAAACAGGGAGACAATAGAGAAAACCAATAAAACCAAAAGTTGGCTCTTTGAAAAGATTGATAAAATTAATAAAGCTCTAGCTGGGTTAACTACGAAAAAAGAAGAGAAGATATAGATTACCAATATCATAAAAGAAAGGTTATCAGTACTAATTGCATGGGTATTAAGAGGATAATAAAGGAATGCTGTACACAACTCTATGCCAACAAATTTTATAAGTTAGATAAAATAGACCAATTTCTTGAAAGATACAAGTTAACAAAACCCACACAAAGAGAAATAGATAATCTGAATGGCCTGCCTCTATTAAAGAAATTGTTAAGAATCTTCTAAAGTGAAAGTAATAGACCTAGATGATTTCACTTGTGAATTCTACCAAACATTTAAAGAATTATACTAATTTGCTCCACAATCTCTCTTAAATTGAAGCACAAGAAAGACTTCCTAGCTCATTGTACAAGGCCAGTATTACTCTAATAACAAAACTAAATAAAGTCAAGAAGACAATAGATCCGTATCTCTCATGAACTTACACAAAAAACCTCAACAATGTATTAGCAAACAAAATCCAACAATGTATAAAACAATATAACAAGAAAATAAAATTTATTCCATGTGTGTAAGACTGGTTCAACATTTGAAAATAAATTATTATAATCTTCCACATCAACATGTTAAAGAAGAAAACTTACATGATTGTATCACTGAATGCAAAAAATTGACAAAACCTAATGCCCTTCCACAATGTAAAACTCTTAGAAAAGTAGAAATAGAGGAAAAGTTTTTGAACTTGATAAGGAACACACACACATTCAAATCCTACAACTAACATCATACTCAACAGTATGTTTTCCTGCTAAGATCAGAAACAAGGCAAGGATTACCCCCTCATTATTCTATGCAGTATGGTCCTGGAAATCGTAGGTAACACAATAAAATAAGGAAAGGAAATGAGTGTTACACATGTTGAAAAATGAAAAATTAAGCTATTTTTGTTCTCAGATTATATGATTACCAGTATACAAAATATCAAGAATAAACAACAAAAACACTTCTGACACTAATAAATGATCATAGAAAGGTTGCTAGATAAGCAAAACAAGATGAATATATAAAACTCAATTGCTTTCCTCTACAGCAGCAAAGAACAGTTGGGATTTGAAATTTTTTTAAATACCATCTACATAACACCACAAATATTAGATACTTAGTAATAAATAAACAAAATGTGTATTAGTTTTATATGCAAAAAGCATCTCTCTAATAAAAAGAAATCAGAGAAACTATAAATAAGAGAGATTCTGTACTCATGGAGAGATGTCAATGCTTCCTAATTTTAGCTATAGATGTAACATAATGCCATTCAAAATCCCAGGAAGATATTTTGTAGTTTGTACTGATAAACTGAATCTATAGTTTACGTAGAAAGATTAATATATGGAATACTGAAGAATAAAAACAAAATTTGAGGATTCACTATAAAAGTACAATAAGCAAAACTGTGGTATTGATAAAAGAGCCAATACATACTCACAGAACAATGGGACGCAATAGAAACTGCAGAAATTTATCCAAAGAAATATATTTGACTGATATATGAGAAAAGAGCACAGGAAATTAGATAGAAAAAGGATTGTGATTTCAACAAATGGCACTGGAACAATTAGACATCTATGTACAGATTTTGCACCTTTCACAAAAATTAATTCAAAGTGGATCATAGTTCTAAATATCAAACTCAAAACTATGAAATCCCTAGGAGAAAACTTTTGGAAGACTCAGGTTTGGCAGTGAGTTTTTACATATGACATAGAAAGTATTTTCCATAAAAGAAAAATGTAATAAGTAGGCCTTCATTAAATTTTGAAAATTTTTGCAAAGTAAAGGACACTATAAGAGAATCACTACATAGTCACAGATTGGGAGAAAATATTTGCAAACTACGTGTGGTGGACTGATACGGTCAATTTGAGCAGGAATGCCCAGCTGGACTGGGTTGGTGTGGATTTGGGCGTAGAAGATCTACCTGAGGATTGTTGCCAACACACCATGAAGGAGAACGGGAGCAGAAGATAGTTGTGGGCTGTTTCCCAAGAGAAGCTCTGTGACGGCTGGTTCTCCTGAAGGGGACTTCTCATCACAGAAGGAGCTCCAGGCCTTGCTGTCATCGAGGATGGCTGCTGTTGCTTCAGGGGAGCTCTGATCTTCATCTCTGCTGCGAGCATCATATCCTGGTTTCAGTAAAGATTTCTTCAGCCATTTAATGCAGGCACAGATGTACATGGGACAATGCCGTGGGCTCCCAGCCCTTGATTGGATCTTTTGAGTCTCCAGCACACAGATAGATATTCAGCACTCTTTCTGCATTTGGCTTATGGGTGAATGTTGTAACCTGTAAGTGTTTTGTATTAAGTCTTCTGTCTTGCAAACCACTGACTCTAGAAAGGTAACTAATACACTATGTATCTGATAAAAGACTTGTATCCAAAATGCTCAAAACTCTTAAAACAGTAATAAGAAAACACACCACTCAATTTAAAAGTAGACAAAAGTTCTGAACAGATACCTCACAAAATATAAACTGCCAATAAAATAATATGAAAAGACTTATCATATGTCATTAGGGAGTTACACATTAAAACAACAATATAATATCACTACCCACATATTAATATAGCCAAAATAAAATATTTTAATTAACAATACCATTGCCAGCAATGTAGAGTGACAAGAACTCTCATTCATTGCTGCTGGGAATACAAAATGGTACAGCCACTTTGGAAGACAATTTGGCAGTTTCTAACAAAGCTAAACATAGCCTTGCCAGATGATTATCATACAGTCATGCTTTTCTAGTTATTTCCAGAACTGATCTGAAAACTTTAGCCCAACCAAAACTTGCACCCAAATGTTATCTCAGCTTTATTCATAATGACCAAAAAAAAAAAAAAAAAAGGAAGCAACCAAAATGTCCTTAACTGGTAAATAGATAAACTGTGGTATACCTATACAATGAAATATACTGGAAACGAGCTTTTGAACTACAAAAATACACTGATGTATGATGAGTGCATATTGTTAACAGTGAGAAGCCAGTCTCAAAAGGTGCATACAATATAAGTCTAATTATATGGCATTTTGAAAAAGGCAAATTTTAGAATTAAAAAGATCAGTGGTTGCCAGAGGTTCAGGGGAAGGGGAGAGGGCTGTTAAATGGAGCACAGAAAATATTTATGACAATGAATATATATAATACATTACGTATGACACCATAATGATAAAGCACATCATGCACTTATCAAAATGTATAGACTTTCACAGTGCAGTATCCTAAAATATGGAGGCACATTCAGCGAGAAAGGCTGCAAGCTCAGCTGACCTTCCGTGATCTTTCTTTTTTCTTCTTTTTGAGTAAATACTTCACACCCATTTTTATTTTCTCAGCGAGTCCTCTAGTACAGATCCATATTATTTTATGCCTCTTATTGGTTCCCCACCCCTCCCAGGTTTTCCTCCCTTTACCTCTGACCCACTGACCTCTAAGTATAAGTTGGGTACGACGTGAGAACCTCACTTCTTATACTGGTAAGAGCAGGATGAGCAATGTCATGGTCTGCTTTCGATGCAGATGGCTGGCTGACCACCAGAACTGGCCTGCCTCTCCTCTTTGGCTCTTCCTTTTGCTTTCACCCGTCTATACTGCCCACAGAGACCAACAGGAAAGTCTCTCCTTGTACTGCTTCTTTGAGGAATAGGGAAGAAGCTTGTCCGTGACATTGAATTCTGCCTCCTCCTTATGACAGAATCTGTCCTCTGCCTGCTGCGGCCTGAGTTTCAAAGGGCTCAGAAAAGTGTGGAAGCCAAGTAGCAGTGAAGACAGCTGAGGCACTCCTGTCATTTTATCGAGGAGCTAAAAGGTTGGTAAGCCTGCGTTCAGTATTTGTTGAATGAATAAATATATGAATTTAGAAGGTACTGCCTAGAAACCATTGTGATATTCCAGTGATGTATAACTTGTATAAATTTCTAGAATAATAGCATTTTTGAGCTGCAGAAAGGCCTTATGGAGAAATCTTCTAGCCATGCCCTTTTATTTTCTAAGTGAGGAAACTAGCTCAAAGAGGTCAATTAACTTGCCATAGGTCACACTACTGATTGATCCTTAAACCAGAACACCTTTTATTAGTACCAGATTCCTACTTAAATATATTATGTAGGGTTTAGTAATATGTGCAAGTATGTTGGTGTGCACCCTTGTTAACCCATAAAACTCATCTCTCAAGGCATTGCTCCTATTTTTTTCTCTCACTCTTTCTGCCATTTCATTTTTGCACTTTCTGTGAATGTATTTGCATATATCTGTTTTTCTTTTCACTCCCTATTTATCCTCAGTTAATGTGACATCATTGCAAATATAAAGACTTAATCTTGCGAGCCATTACACACTATCCCCAGGAACATGGTATCACCAAGTAGCACAAACCTCCTTACAGTTTAATAGACCCCCAAATTAAATCAACGAACTTACATTTGATTTTTAAAAATCAGACATTATTTTGGATCAGAGTTTAATTGGTGTTATGGTTTATATTTAGATGTCTCCCCAGAGCCTCGTGCACTTATAGGTGGGGCTTTTAGGAGGTGGCTGGATGGTGGGTGTGTGATAACTGGATCAGCATACTGATTGGATTCGTGTGCTTTTGGTGTGGCAGAATGGGTTTACTAATGACAGAAGCCCCACCCTAGGTATGAGTGGAAGAAACCAATTGGCTTGCACTCTGGATGGAATATAAAGGCAGGCTTGTTGCTGCTCGTTCCTGCTTCCTGCTTCCTGCCTGCCTTGCCATGAACTGTTTCTCTTCTACAATGTCCCTCTACCGTGTCACCCTGCCTTGGAACCAGCTGACTGTGGACTGAAACCTCTACAAACTGTGAGCCAAAATAAATTCTTTCCTCCTTCAACTCGTGGGTGTTGGTATTTGGGCCCAGCAACAATGAAGTAACTAAGACAATCGGCAACATAATTAATTTGATTAATAATCAATTTAATAATTATGAAGAAATCCAACCCTCATGTTCACTTGACAAAAATCTGAGTATCAGGCATGGTGCATTCTCTACATAAGTGACATAAGAATATTGTCATTGCCTCAAACATGAATTATGTGGTTATTCTTACTGCAGTCCTTATCTGAGAAATTAATTTTTGATGATGCTTCATGCTCTGAGATGCATGTATGAACTGTCCTCTTACCTACCCTCCAGGTAAAAATTGGAGTGATAAAAGTATCACTTATACTTTGATATATGCGGTGGAACCATGACAGACTCTTTCTCCAATGCAATTGGACTTCAATACACAACTACATACCCACTCCCAGTACTTAGTTCTGGTCCTCCAGAGTACAAAACAGTTAAATAGTTCCAGAGCTTTCATGATCAAAATTCTTCCTTTACTAACCTTGTCTAATAAAAATGTCTTGTCTTTGCCTTTGAAGGTTACTCTTAAAATACAAGGCAATTGGCTGGCCCACAGCAGGAGTGATACAGCACCAGGCCACCATCCCACAGCACAACCATCCACCAAGTCCAGACCAGCTCTACTCTTTGCTTCCCCTTAGGGGAAGCAAAGGGGAAGTAGAGGCATGGACTGTCTGATTCGCCTGCTCCTGGACAAGGACAATGTCTGGAGAGAGAAGGTAAGCCCGGAGGGCCAGCAGATCCATGGAGAAAGTATGGACCTGATCAGCAGCTACAGGGATCCCAGTGTTACTCTCCCAAAGTGACTGGGTAAGAGACAACCACAGGAGACAGCTAGCAAGAGGGTGTAGGCTAGACACAGACCCCCCTGAGAAGTTTAAACACAGGCTGGGAAGGACAGGAGTCCTACCTTCACTAGGGAGAAACCAGACCTGGTAAGTGTTGATATTAAGTCCATCAGTCTGCTTGAACCCCCAGCCTGCAGCCTACCTCCAGCAGAGATCCAGAGAGCTGATTGCTTTTCCCATCTTCCGACATGAGCAAGGACCCACCTTGGGTTGGAAAGTTAACTGTAATGTTATGGTTTGTGTCTAGATGTCTCCCCCCAAAGCCTCATGCAGTCATATGTGGGGATTTTTCAGAGGTGGCTGAATCTAGAGTGTGTGACGCTGGGATTAAGGGCATGGGACCACTAAATCAATCCACTGATTGGTTTAGCATCACCCTAATCCTGGCAGCCTGCATAAGTTATAAGGGGCAGAAAGAAGCTGCTTAGGTCACTTGCTTACCTTGCTGCCATCTGCCTCCCTGCCATGCCACCCTGCCTTGGAGCCAGCTGACTATGGACTGAAACATCTACAGACTGTAAATTAAATAAACCTGTCCTCCCTTAACTTTGGGCGTCAGGTATTTTGTCTCAACAACAAGAGAAAAGTAACTAAGACACAGTCTGGGGTAGACAGACAGAAAAGCCTCTGGTGCAGGAAGGGCACCTCACAAACCCACAGGTACAAAAAGCTAGGGAGAAAAAAATCATGACTGGCTGAAATCCAGGACTGCATACCCTGGAAAGAAACCACTCATTCAAAAACACTGAAGAAATTTTTTACTCAATTTTTAATTTTTTTAATTATTTCTTCCTTTCTTTCATCAATTTTTGGGGGTTTGGGTCTTTTTCGCCCTTTCTTTTGCCTCTTTTTTCTTTTCTTTCTTTCTATTCTTTTTCTTTTCCCCTTTTAATTCTTCTATTTTTCCTTCTTATCTTTCTTTTATTGCCTGTACTTTTCTTTTTTTTTCTTGTTCATTCTTTTCTGTGACTGTCTTCTAATACTGTTAATTTCTTTTTACTCCTCAATAGGACCCCTACACCTCACTTTTCTCTCTGCCTTCTCATCTTCCATTGATTAATACTTCAAATATTGTTTTTTTTATTCGCCAGTTCATCAACCCTCTAAATTCACTAGCACAACGATTAGGCTTTATGAACCTTTACATAGCTAGTTAACTTTATGCAGTTACTATTGAAAACTGTTCTAATTTTAGCAGAGGTAAAGTTGTTCCAATTAGTAGATATGTACTGTCGATCTATATTTGGTTAGTCTCAGTGTTTATAATTATAGATTTCTTTTCTATAGTTAAGGATGGTACATTATTCCTTCTTAGGGTCTATCAATATCCAGTTGGTCTTTGATGATATTATTGTTGCTGATTTTAGCAATACTTTAGCCAAGCAGATGTAGTTGTCACTAATAACAGGTTTTCTTGGAATGCCAATATGGTGATGTCTCAGTTGTTGAAAGGCTCTAAGCTAGAACTCTCCACTACTAGAATTGCACAGTTTGAAAAATATCTGCTCAGTGTTCATAACTTTACTTGATAGTCGAATAGAAAATTTGACTTTAAAAAAACCTGAGCTGGCCAAGAGCGACTCATGCGTAGCACCTCTCTGCAGACACAAAGGAGTGAGGCTGTAGTCTAAGCGCTACTGTCATCCAGACAACAGTTATAGTCCTTGTGTCAGTGCATTAAGACATTCGTCACTGTGCTTTTTTTGCACTTCATTTGCATAAAATATCATAGCTGTGGCTGCAAAGAAATTTAGTGATCCCAGCAGTAAAGCTAAGAGAAAAACTGAGAAACACAATAGAATTAAAGAAAGAAATTATTGCAAAATGTGTTAAAGTCCTGGAAAAATGAATGTATAAATGTACTTTTGGAGCCTTGGAACCAATTATTTGGTTTCCTATTATTTCTTATGGGAAAAATGTGTTCAGTTCTTGAACTTTTTGGCATTCAAACACAAATTTGAAGTGAATTGAGTTCGACAACTGAGGTATCACTATATCTGGATTACCTCGGCTTCATTCAGCGGCCCATTCCCAGAGAACTGTGGGTATTGGGCTGAATAAGCTGCAACTCCCCCTCCTAACTAAGCTGAGGTGATTGGATCCTGGGACAGAGGTAAAGGCCAATATGTAGCCATGCCCAGAAGGCATCACTGAAAAGTAGACATTAATTAAAGAGGTTTCTAGACTAGCCACGATGTTTTCTATTATAGTCAACTCCTGAACCTCAGCACAAAAAAAAAAAAGAGAGAGAGAAATGAGAAGATAAAACAAAAAGAAAAACCTCTAAATTCCCCTTGGGCATCAAAGAGAAGGAAAACAAAATTCACACACCAAATTATCTGAAAGGATAACAGAGGCAATAACAAAACAGATCAATAAAATGCCTGGCAAGCCCACAGAAGAGATAACTAAACAGATAATGGGTGTAATAAACAAAATGATCAGCAAGTCTACAGACGACACTAATAAAAAGCTACCTGAGCTAAACAAAATGTTATAAAACATGAATGACCAGCATAGAAAAGAATTAGAGTTCATACAAAGGTACCAAATAGAAATTCAGGAGATTAAAAATTCTATCAAAAGTATGGGCAGCAGAAGTAACCAGCGTGAGGACAGAGTGTCAGAACTAGAAGACAGAGTTATGGTCAGTGCCCAATTAATGAGAGATACTTTAAAAAACAACAAGAGGGGCCTGAGGATTTAGCTCAGTGGTTAGAGTGCTTACCCAGGAAGCACAAGACCCTGAGTTTGATCCCCAGCATAAAAAAAGAGAGAGAAAGAGAGAACATTAAAAATGGATCCAACAGCTGTTAGATGATGCAAAGAAGACTAATCTAAGATTAATTGGAATTAGTGAAAAATCAGAAGATAGCACAAATGGCACAAAAAAACTTGTTTACTGAAACAATAGCACAAAACTTTTCAAATATGGAAAAAGAATTTAACATACAGGTAAGTGAGGCATATAGAACCCAAATAGCTATTATCAAAAATGAACCTACCCACAGTACATCATACTCAAATTCCCAGAAGTCCAACACAAGAATAGAATCTTAAAAGCTGATAGAGAAAAGCAATGAGCCACTTATAAAGACAAATCCATCAGAATTACGACAGATTCTCAACATAAACCTTAAAAGCTAGGAGAGTCTGGAATGAAGTATTTCAATCCCTAAAAGAAAAAAAAATTCCAACGCAGACTGATATATGTTGCAAAATTATCTTTCAAAGTTGATGGACAAATGAGATATTTTCATGATACAGATCACCTACTGAAATTCATGACCACCAAAACAGCACTTCAAAAAATTCCCAAGGATAGCCTGGAACTAACAATGATACTAACAATTACAACAGGTCTAATAGAATGAATATACTAAGGCAGATGAGAAGTTAAGGGAATAATCCAACAAGAGGAGGTAACAATTATTAACATATAGGCACCAATATCAAATTTAAAAGCTTTTGCACAGCAAAAGAAACAACCAACAGAGTGAAGAGACTACCTACAGAACGGGAAAAATATTTTTGCCAGCTATTCTTCAGAGGAATAATATTGAGAGCATACAAAGAATTCAAAAATATTAGACACCCCAAGATAAAAGACCCAATTAGAAATTAGCAAGTGAAATGAATAGATACTTTTCAGAAAAAGAAATACAAATGGCCAATAAATAGATAAAGAAATATTCGACTTTGCTGGCCATTAGAGAAATGCAAATTAAAACAACAATGAGATTCCATTTACCCCAGAAAGAATGGCCATCATCCAGAAATCAAATAATAACAAATGCTGACAAGGATGTGGAGGAAAAGGAACCCTTCTACACTATTGGTGGGAATGTAAACTAGTACAACCACTATGGAAATCATTGTGGAGATTCCACAAAAAACTAAAACTAAAAGTCCCATTTGACCCAGCTATTCCTCTTCCATGTTCTTCCCAAAAGAGTTAAACATCCTATTACAGTGATCCACACATACCCATGTTCATAGCAGCACAATTTATAATAGCTATACCTTGGAAGCAGCCTATATGCCCATCAACAGATGAACGGATACATTGTGATATTTACATACAACAGAATACTATTCTGCCATAAAGAATAAACATGAGTCATTTGCAGGAAAATTGTATGTACTGAGACCATACTGTTAAGTAAAATAAATCAGACACACAAACTTTAATATTGCAAGGTTTTTCTGAGAAACTCAAAATATAAATAAAGAGCAGAATCAAAGTTAGATAATAGAAAGTAGGAAGAGAGATCTTTCTCAAATGGGAAGGAGAACAAGAAATAAAGGGAGGGGAAGGAAGCGAAAGGTAAAGAAATGAAAAAAACAAGAATTAAAATGGATTACGCACATGTACAAAAACCCCATAAAGAATATAAACATTATGTACTGCAACAGTGTAATAATATAAAAATTTAAAATTAAAAAAAATGTGAAGCAAATTCTGTCATTGTCATCCAAGAACCTTTCAGCAGCACTTAGCTTACCAACACTGGCTCATGGGACAATGGAATTCAGATAGAAATAAAGACTGCATTGTCCAGAAGAGAAAGCAACGCCAGAGTGCATTGGCTAGCCCCGGACCAGCAAAAGGGTGGTGGGGAAACCCAATCAGCATTCCAATAACCATTTTACAGGCCTCTGGATAAAATATACAGTATATATGTTGTTGAATGCTTTGTTAACAGTCAGTCCTCAATTAATATTGGAGAGATTGAGTTGAGAGATATTTGTCCTGGCTTGAAAAAGTTCTTCGTTGCTGGAGATATATGTGCAGTTATTAGATGGTCATGTTGAAGGGTATCAGTAGAGGAACTGGAGGAGTGAGTGGTTGACTGAAGGCAATGACCAATTAGAGGCCCATAAAATGAACATGGAGGTCACAGGCAGTACTGTGGAATGGAATGCAATGGGCTGGGTTGGGCTGGGCTGGAAGTCTCAATCTGTATTACATGAAGTAAGAATAAATAGTGTTTTGTGAAACTTTGTTTTCAGTTGTCTGAGTATCACATGTTTCAAAGTATAACATGGGCATCGCAAGCCCCTAATTCAGATGGCTTTCAGAAAACGTGATCGTACTTTTTCATCTTGCCTCTCCACCTGTTTTGTACCACCTTATCGATAGTAGGTGCTCTGTAACTGTTATGCATAAAACCAAGTAGAAATAATAGATTCTTGGAGTCTCAACAACTCCATCAAGATATGTATTCTGGCCTTGGTTTTACAGAAGATAAGATTAAGTTAATTGTCTATATTAGATTATTTATTCAGGGCCACCTAGCTGATAATCTCCTGTGCCAATATTTGAACCCAATTAGAACAGGGCTTTCTGAGCAATGCTCCATAGTACTCTTCAGGAGGGTGATGATGAAACAGCAAAAATTAAAAGTAGAAAGTCACCAAAAATTTTTAGGCAATTCATGAAGCTTCTGCAGAAATGTCAATGATTTCAGCCTATAAATTCCCATGATTAAAACAACAAAATTCGGAATCACACAATCTGAAGTGGCAGTGCCCAAATGCTAGTCCACAGATTGACTACATCACACTCAGTGGAGAAGCTTTATAAAGAGATGGATTCCCAAGCTTCACTCCTAGAGAATTTGTTTAAATAAACATCTATGAAGCCCCAGGGCTTATGCACAGACAAGTTTGGGAACCTGGGATCTGTAACATTCCTAGATTTAAGGTCTCACAGAAATTTTAATGGGAAAAAATGTTGGCGATTATCCAGCCCTTGGGTGGCAATAGATTCCATATTAACTGCCCTCTGCAATTATGATAACAACGGCTACTCGGAGGCTCAGCGGAGACAGATCCCAAAACAGTACCCAGGCCTGATTGATGAAGCCCCAAGAATAGTGAATGATGTTTTTCGTAGGTGAGGAGGTAGGAAGGGCAGTGCTATGATCCAGTGCCTTTATCTTCCAGTCTCATATGCCCCAAAACATAATTTTAGTGACATGCAATTGCAACTCAAGCTTTCTCATTCCTATGTGGTTGCTTTGAGTTTCCATCACACTTAATAAGGCTTATCAAAATGCTGTTTCGTGCTTCTAGCTGCTCTACAGTTGGCAAAAGCCAACATTTACTTTACTTGAAAGATTAAGGCAAATCTGCCCTAATTGCCCCTACTCATTAATGCCTCTGCCACTTTAAAAGGGAGGTCAAATATTTTACTCCATTATTAGCTATAAAATTTTAAATACCAAAACCCCTTGAGAATTAATCAAGAAAAGTTATACGCTTAGGGCTGGGGATTTAGCTCAGTGATTAGAGTGCTTGCCTTGCAAGCACAAGGGCCTGAGTTCGATCCCCGGCACCACAAAAAAAAAAAAAAAAAAAAAAGACAGCATGGTACTGGCAAAAGGAGAAACATACAGATCAAGAAAAGTTATACGCTTTTTTCAAAAAAAAAAAAAATGGACCTTGCACAGTTTTGGGCTTGGCTTTCAATTCATACTAAAGAATATACAACTGAGGGCTGGGGATTTAGCTCAGTGGTTAGCGTGCTTGCCTTGTAAGCACAAGGGCCTGAGTTCGATCCCCGGCACCACAAAAACAAACAAACAAAAAAAGAATATACAACTGATACTAAGATCTTCTCTTGAGGATAAGTTTTGATGAAAGTGTATAGCAGGATAAAAAGAAAAATTACTGGGTCCCTAAAGAGAAGAGGCAAGTGAGGAGGAAAACTGAGCAGAGGGACCCCATAGTACCAAGGGAACCTGTCCACGTCACAGTTGTGACCAAAGCAATCTCATACGGTTAAAAAGCAACAGAAGTACAGACAGAAAATGAGGCTTCTCCCAACTAAGTGCACGCACGTTACTTCTGTAGTTAACATCAGTTTCTTCATCCTTCACCTCAGGATGGTTTTGAGAATAAATTTAGAAAAATCTTGTGTCCCTGGTATAAAACTCTCTCTCACTTTCCTCAGACCCAAGACCCACACCACCACTTGGATATCAAAATCTGTAGATGCTCAAGTGTCTTGTATAAAATAGCATAATATCTGCATAGAATTTACACACATGCTCCTATTTACTTTAAATCATCTCTAGATTACTTACAATACTAATACAATGTAAACGCCCCATAAATGGTTGTTAAACTTGAGTAAATAATGACAGAAGAAAAAAATCTCTCCTTGTTCAGTACCAACACAATCTTTCCCAAATTCTTTCCATCCACAGGTGGTTTAATCTGTGGGCGCAAGCCTGTGGATATGGAAGAGTGACTACATACAATTCCTCAGTTGGTGTTTATTTGATCTACATGCTGGGATTTCCTGGGTTTGGGCAAAGAACTTCATATGTCCTGAGGAACTGTTGTGTGAAAACCAAAATTAAGGTCTGTTCAACTCAGGACCCTGCCTGTACTGAGACCCCGTGGGGCACCCCAGAAGAAAACCAATGTGCCACAAGCCCAGGAAGGCTGGGCTCGAGGACACGAAAGGCTGCAGAGAAGAGAGGGACGGCAGCGTCCAGACAGCACAGCCCTGTCATTGTACAGACAAGGAAACCTGAAAACACAGGCCCCGGGGGAAGGAAGCATGGCCTTCATCTGTCCCGGCTTTCCTAAGCTTTGTCTGGGTGGCACCTCAGGAAAACATGTCTTTCTGGCCCTGGAACGCTCCCTGTGTAGGTTCAACACAAGGCTTTATGAGGAACCAAACATTTTGACTTCATCCCTTCTCCAGCATGTCTGCCGCATATTTCCAGTAGGTACCTTTGAACAACACCTATTCTGAGGTGATATGGGTAAATCACAAAAACATTAATTTACTATTAACATAATTACAGGGTTTTTTCTGCTCTCTAGAATTTGTTTGGTGCTTGGGGCCAAATCTCTTTCACTCTCACAATACCTCCTTTGTTTTAAAAAGGAGATACTATGGTGGCTGGCTGGTGGGGGGAAAGTGCCCTTTGAAATTTCCTGTTATCACAGTCATAAGCTGCCTCTAATCGGAGGCGGCGCAATAAAAAGACCTGAGACTCCTTTAAAATGCCCGCAGACTGCTAAGTATTAAATGTCTTCCTTTTGGTCTCTCCGCAAAATATGTTTTTAAATAGTGGCTCCGTCCTAAGCTTTCCCTAATAAGGTTCCATTTAAATAAATTCGGAAATATTTTCCTTCTTTTAAAGAAAGCCACTCAATTTGGAAATGTCAGATAAAAATACATGGACATTATAAGGCTATCACCTATTTTCGGCTATGTTTTTCCATACTCTCTCTTTTCCTTTCTTTCTTACATTTTTCCTCCCGTTTGCTGTTCCCAGCAGCTTCTGGGAGCTTCCTCACCCGAGAGGACAGGGCTCATCAGATCACAGACAATTTCACTTGCTTTCCGGGCTGCAGCCACGATAGGAGCAAAACTGGCCCCCATTGCCCAATACGGCTCGTTTGAGCTGCCCCAGTTCCCCAAGCCCCACCACGGCCATGTGACTAAATGAAACCAACTTGCCCTTAACTTTGGAAAATTAGCCACTCTCCTCCTTGCTGTGCCATGTCAAAATTAAAGAGTAAACAGAGGTCCCCCCAATCCCTCTGATTGCATTAATCATTCAAATGACGTATTAGCATTCTTCAGACTCTTCTGTTGTGCTTCCAAATTAACACCTCCAGGTTCAAGGGAATAGAAATTAACGGAATTATCTGGCAGCCCCAGATGTCCTAGCATGCTCTTCCTTCTCACTGATTTAATATGCCTGAAGAACAGTTAGGAGGCAGAAACACTGCTAATGGTCAAGAAATAATTTATGCCATGTGTAATTGACAGCCTTAGCTTCCTCCCACATTCCAAAGTTGCCTGGATTCCAGGTGAGTCCCAGCTTCCCAGGGAACCCGTCTGCCGTTAGGGCAAGGCCACCTTATCAACCTCTCTCTCTTACAAGCCACCCTGTGGGGCAGCTGCCCCTGCTCTAAAACTCAGAGTCCAACTTCCCAGCCCCAGTTGGGTAAAAGCCAGAAGAGCCACAGAGGTGGCTGAGAGCAAGAAAGGGTATGAGAGCAGATCCTGGAGGATCCCAAAAGGAGCCTCTCTGGCATTTCCCAGCTCTGGCCATCGGCAACCTTCTTGTCCAGGCATGAAAAGGATCAGCGATTCCTCTGAGCTGTGGAAGGGCTTTTTAGAACATTGATGTAATCCTTCACAACAGAAGCTTGTTTCCCTTGGGGGTTAATCCTGTCATTTGGGAGTGTCTCCAGGGCATCAAGCCATAATTGCTTGCATAACTCCGAGAGGCAAACAGGAAGTTGGAGCGCACACACACTCCAAAGCTTCCTAGAGCAGGCAGGTCCCTCCGTGCCACCACAGCCCCTTCCCAAACTCCACCCCCCACCATTCCGCAGGGCAGCTCCAAGAGGAAGAGAAAGCCCAAGGGTCACACGGGAGCCTCACCTCTGCTCAGCTCCCAGCTGCCTGACTCTCCAGACTGTGGGGTAGGGGGAGAGGGATAAGGGGAGGTCCAAAGTCAGACAGCATCCGAACACTGGGGCCTCCTAATAGTAGGCAGAAATTCAAATGCTTTCTCCGTGCCTTGGTGGGAACGGAAACATCAGATGTTTATTAAATGACATAGCGGTGGCGACTACTCTGAACAGCCAGCCCAGAAGTGTATGCTGTCACTTTAAAAAAAATTGAGCCGATGCCAGGCTAGTCATGGTAATGCTCCCATGGCATGATTAGATTCATGCCCAGGGTTGTATTTGCATATGATATTCAGGGCATGATTTTTTTATTGTTCTTAATCAGAGCCGAATGTCAACAAAATAAATGAAGTTGCGAGTTGAAGTGAAATTTTTATCACATCAGGGATGTGCTTTTTCTCCCATTTATCACAGCCCATATTGAGAGAGTGAAATTTTTTGAAAATGTGGTAATCAATGGAAGAGCTCCATATGGCAGGGATCAAAGGTGTTACATAGTGTGTGGTTCTGCTTTATTGCCAGCCAGTACTGTTAATTGGACAACAAGATCAGAGGCAATATTAAAATCCAATTAAATTGATATGAACAGATTGCCAAGTGATGTACACTAATGTATAATTGAGTATCAAGCAAATGCAAGTCCCCGTCTTCTGCTTCTACCTCCTGAATAAATGATGGCGCCATAGAGGACAGAAACAAGTTTGCACATTAGCGCCACAGCTCTGGGCCCTCATTTGTTACTTTCAGAGTTGATGACTTTTGCTTTTCCTCTGAGTCAGTCTTAAAGAGACAGGCCCTCTCTCTGTCCCCCAATCCCCTACCCTTTGCCCTCGACCTAGGGTGTCTTTTCTTCCCTGAAATCATGCTCCCCATTTGGGGCTTGGAAACGAAATCCATGTTTCATACGCTTCGTTACATGTCTATTATATAGCAGGTCCTAAAGAGCAGTGCATTGATAATATATTGTGCTAGTTGTAAATGATCTGTCCATCTGGAGCGGCACGCTAACACATTTCTAATGCCGTCTCCCAGATATAAATTATAGCAGAGCATTTCTCAACCCCAAAGGCAGGAGAAAGTAAGTAAGCAAAGCACTGAGTGGGCACTGTTGGAACACCTTGTTCGCTCACCGCTCACCGGTCACACAAAGAAGGACCAGAGGAATAGCTGAAAGAGTTGTCCAGGACCTGGATCCCCAGAGTGGATCCCAGGGCCAGGCCGGCTGGTTGGGTTGCCAGCAGGAGTTGAAGTGGCCTCCATTCATTCCTCTCCAAACAAGGCCCCTGGAAGGGACAGGAATCCAGAGGAAAGCAGTCCCTCCCACTCAATTAGAGCAATTAGCTCACAGGCCGTATGGGGGCCAGGCCTGGCTGAATAGGATCCCCCTGCCCCACCGTTTGTTATCTGAGCTGAGCTCACACAAATTAATGAGGAGAGGGAAGGAGTGAAGCCAAGGGCAGTGGCTGGCAAACACTCTGGGGGCCTCGTCCCTTCCTCCTGTAAGAACAGCCCCAGATTACCCCCAACAATAAAACCTGTTAACTTATACAACTTTGCTTAAGAAACAAGCCTGATGGGACGTTGGCAGACTTCCCTGCTGTCAGCCGAGAACTATTGTGGGCAGCCCCGGGCCGCTCAGGCCTGGGGAGCCTGATGGAATGGTAAGCGAGGGAGCAGACTGTTTATTCCAGCAGCCAGATTGTCTCCGGCCATAAAGGTCTGTGTTTGGAAAAATTTTTTCTCCCCTATATAGTACTAAAAAAAAAAGAAAAAAATGTGGAGTAAAGGGGTAGGAAAGGGGTACTGAGCAGAGAGTATGATTTGTTACCTTGTATTTAAACTGCTCAAAGGAAACCATCCTGGACCTTCCCAGTTTTGATGGGACTTTGCTAACACATAATCCTATGTCAGCATTGTAGGAAGAGGAAGGGAAGGGTAGGGCCAGTTAGGGCAGCAGCAAGAGGAGCATTTATTTAAAAGAAATACCAAGAAGTGATGTTTTAACTAGTTTGGAATTAAGTTACAAAATTAGGTACATTTCAAATTTTGACCTAACAGAACATTTATGTCTCTTCACAAATAGATGCACACTCTAAAAGATCAGATTTTATTTGTGGTCCTAAAAAATCTGAGATGGTATCTATCCTCATAAACTCATTTGAATTTTGTTTGGCTCACATTCATCAAAACAAGAGGCGGATTCCTGCTCAGTAGCTACTTACTAAGCAACGGTTGAATCAAAATGATACTTCCCTTGCTTTCCCCCAAGCCCTCCTGACTTGGGTCTTAGGGACCTCAATTTGCAATTCACCTTGAAAATGGAGCAAAGAGAACAGACAGTGAAGGCAGACCCAGCCAGCAGTCCAGCAAGAGCTTTGGAGCTCGGCTCCACTACAGATAAAGCTGCCAGAGGGTCCTAGTCACAAGACCAGACCAGACCACCTTCTGCCTAGAACAGAGTGATGCTTTTCAACCAGGCAGCTAGCTCAAGGCCAAGACTCCAGGGTGGCAAGAGTGTCCCCAAAAGTAACATAAAGGTACGCTCCCTGGGCAGTATTCAAAAGTCTTCTGAAAATAGGGTGAAGCTGTTTGACTTGAGTAATTTCTTGGAGCCTTCTTGCCCATACGATGACCCCTGGGTTGACCTGAATTCAGTCTAAGAAAGAGAGAACCAGAGAAAGAGAGACAGACAGAGAGGCTGAAATGTATGGGAGAACATAATGGAGCTTATGGATATTTTAGCAAAATAAATAGAGTAGCTTGCCACAAACAAAAGAAATTATTGTTTGTCTTGAAACAATACCGGGTTCCTGGGTAACAGTGAGCCTGTTCAGGGCTTAAAATGTGTGTGTGGCGGCAGGGCAGGGGGTGCTGAAGAATTGGGTGATGTTGGCCAAAACTGCTCCTGGGTCCCTACGGCTGTGCAACACTTTGCACCGTCTTTCCTCTTTTGCCCACCAGCAAAGCCTTCAAGGTGCAAAATATTGTCTTCATTTTTCAGAGGAAGCAAAGGACTCTCAAAAAGGTTAAGTAACTTGCCAGAAGTCACACAAGGGGAAAGAGAAAACAAGAATTCAAATACGAACATCCTAACTTTAATTCGTTTTTTCAATTTTCTTGTATCTGTGCTACCTAATTCAGCCTCCCAGAGTTACTCTGTAAGAAAGATCACTCCAAAGTCTACTTAAACTGCAAACTCCAACCCATCATTCTGTGAAGACCAGATTCAAGATGTTTAAAGAAATGAGAATTATATCTGAAAAAACAAAGGAGAACCTCGAAGGCAGTTCTGAAGGCTGCACACCAGGAATCTGAGGGCCTGAGTGTCAGGATTTCTGCTAATACATCCCATTACTTCCAGTAGATCACTAATTCTTTATGCCCTTTTATTTCCTAGTAGAAACCAGCAACCTACCTGTATCTCTTAAAAGTATCATTGTTATATACACTAAAATCACATCAGTTTCTTCAAGAAATAAATCCAACCAAAGCACCATTATTATCGTATGACCATATTGTAGTAATTGGGACTGTTGCTGTTTATTCTGATTTTCCTTCTTCCAGATACCATGGTAGGACCGAACTCAGCTGTAAGTATATCTTCCAGGTAAAAGATTTAAGAGCCAGCACAATCTGTTACATCCTTTCCCCTGATAGCAAAGGTATCAGAGGACAGGTTGAAACTGAGTGTCCATCAGCTAAATCCTCCTGTGACCATGATGAGCAGAGCCTCTCTGCTGGCCCACAGAGAAAAGGCAGCATGGGCCTGAAGTCAGAGTTGTTTGGCGTCATTTGTTACAGCAAAATAAACTCAACTTGCTGACAGATACAAATCACAAAGAAAGCCTATTTCCGGAGAGAAGCAACCAGGGAAATCTGGTCAGAATGTAAAAAAATGAAATGAAGAAGATCCACTAATATAAGAAATATTTATTAGGCACCCACTTTTACAACAAGGTGTGCAAGTGTGCTAGAGACATGTTATTCTCCCTGAACTGGGAAATTCAAGTGGGCTATTTTATTATAATAATAAACACTGTTCTTTCAAGGAGTTGATTGATATTATTAAAATATTTACCTTTGACAGATATTTTTGACTACCAAAATCTGTTTGTAGTCTAAAAGGGAAAACATTCCCCTCCCCAAATTACCTATAAATTTCTCAAGTAAATCTGAGAAATTAGAGGTTCTCATTCCCTTTAGTTCTCTACAATTATTTGTTTATAAAAGTAGAGCTACACTTAAAAGAGAGATGGTTTTAATCTAAATTTATTCAAATATACCAAGATCATGAGCATTTTTGTAGACTTCTGCTAAAAGGTTCATATGACCAAGATTTTTTTTTTTAAAAAACTGCCCTCCCGTGGGGAATGGGTCTTTAGTGCCACTTTGAGCCAAATAAATAAATAAGCTTGTAATTTCCTCACTTAATAGAGTTCACATAAACTTCAGATTTGTTTGTGAGAAAAACAATTGTCCATTGTTACCAGCTTATCCTAAGAAAGGCTTTATTCTCCTTTTCATCGCCTCTGCCCTTCACCTCCCCATGTCACTGAGGTCTTCTCATTGGTAGTGACTTTCCACCATAAATAACCAAAGATACAAGATAGAAAGCCTTAGAAAAAGCTTTTGGGGGAGGTTTGGAAAGAAAAATATTTCATGAAAAATGTCAAACTCTACAGTCCCATAGCTACTTTTTGAATTCTTTTCAGTGTTTATAATTGTTTATGAAATTGAAGTTCGCCACAATTCAGATTCTCCATATATCAGATAAAAATAAATATTTGTAAATATAAACATATATCTGTATAGCCACACACACACACAGGTTTGTAAACATACATATTAAAAGCCCAGATGAAGTGTATGGTGTTGGTGGCAACTTCAGGAGTAAGTTTGAGAAATACCACGGAGTGGTCAGAACAGCCTTGAGCTGGGAAAAAGCCCAGCTCAGCCACCCTAACTCCGTCCTCTGGGCGCATCCCTCCACCTCTCTGGGCTCTGTCATGTCACTTACAGACAAGAAGATTGTGTCAGATGGGCATGAATGTTTCTCCCTTCTCATCCATCCAGGGATCTACTCCTGAAACTGCTTCCAGTCTGTAAATGCTACTGGGTAAACTCAAAGTCCGTGTAGCTAGGATTTTGACCCAGTAAAAATGGGTCAGCCAATGGAATCAAAGGAAGACTCAGACCTGAAAAAATGTATGATATCAGTACGGTGGGGTTCCTGAAGAGTTCTCTTCCTTTTTTCCCCAAATTTAATTAATGTTATCCTTGTAAAGCAACACAAAATTAAATAAATATAACAGCCTATGTCATTACCCACAAAAAGTGTCAACACATAAACACAAATCCTTTCCTTACATTTACAGACACACAAAATAATTATTACATACCAAATCCATATGATTATCAGTTCTGATTTTTCAAAAGCGAAATTCTCTTCAGCAAAATAATTTGTTTGTCTAAAGATGTCAGATAAACTAGTTTGCCAAACACTTCATTATTCAACTGTCTGCTTTGGCATCATGCATACTATAATAAATGTCTAATGTCAACCATCTTACACCGCCCACCCATGTATACACACTTGTTGTCCTGACCAAGTTTGGCATTCTTGGGTTAATACTTAGTGCCAAAGGTCATAAAAATCATGTTAAATACAAGTACCCAGGGAATTTAGGTCTCTCTCTATTGCCTTATTCTCTCCCACTGTCCAAACTTTGACAACATAATGTGATTGCATAATAACTCAGGCAGGAAGTGAATTAGACTACATACAGGAAACACTGGTGAGGCCCCCATGGAGTTATCTGAGTTAGTTATCCTGCCTGCAATGTGAACTCAGGGAAACCCACCACTGGGCATTGTGGAGCCCGGAAAATTCCTTATCCGACTCCTGCCCAATCAAATGCAGTTTCCTGGGGCAGGGCAGGGGGGATTCCCTGGTTAATGAAAGGGCGTTTTCTCCAAATTGTTTATGCACTGAAGTATTTTACTCAACAAAAATTGTTGTGGGTCATAGAACCAAAAGTCAGTTATATTCTCATTATTTCAAAATAACTCCAAGAAACACCTTGTGGAGGCTTGGTTATAAGAAGTCAAGATTTCGACCGTGTTTCTTTGAGACTGTTTGCAGAGCTTCCCATGACTTCTACATTTCACAAACCAAGGAGCTCACCAGAAAAGCAAGTTCATCCAGTTGCTCGAAAATCCTTACCTGCTGGATCTCAAACTACTGCTGCCAACACTCCTCTGAGGTTCACAGAGAGAGAAAACGCAACCGATGTAGACCGCAGGCCCCAGAGAGACTTCAGTATTGATATCCTTCCTCCTACCTCTGTAAAAAGTCTGCATAGAGCAGGAGGCCAACAGGAATCATTGGCAACAACTGGAGGAATGAGACAACCGTTTCAGCAGAATTTCCCTCCTGGTGAATTTCAATGCTGCATCTCATTCTCATTTTGACGGTAGTTACTATTTTCTTCTCCAGTTAGTGTTCTAACTTTAAAATAGGCAAAAGATTTTTTTTCAGATCTCTGGTCCTGGCTAGGCATGGTAGCACACACCTGTAATCCCAGTACTCAGGTGGCTACGGCAGGAAGATTGCAAGTTTGAAGCCAGCCTGGACTACATTGTGAGACTCTGTCTCAAACAAAAACACAGGCAAAATCATGGTTTCATCAGGGTTTAGGAAATCCTTTGTCCACCTAAGATTGGGAGATCCTTAAAGAAGGGAGGGAACCTTGTAGGGAGGCAGAGAGTGACACAGATGCGTCTGCGCATTGTGTGGTTGACCATCACATAGCAGTTGCTCCCTAGACTCTGAAGCTAAATTACCTACCTAGGTTCTTACCACAGCTGAACTACTTACCAGCTGTAACCTGGGGCAACTTATTTCCTCTTTCTGCATCTGAGCTTTTTCACCTATGTAATGGGGAAAACAGTGCCTTCTGCATTGGGTCACTGTGAAGAGAAAATGAATGCTTATAATAGTACATGGTACTTGGTAACTGCTAAGTATTCTCTATCATTGTTGCCAGTTTGCCACTGTGTGTCTTCGGGTAAGTAATCATTTCTTCTCCTCAAGTCTCTATGTGAAAAATGAAATGAAAAATATCCTTATCCACCCAACTTACTTCACAGGGTTGTTGAAAAGATCAGATAATCCAATTGACATGAAAAGTTCTTTGAGGTGGAAAAACACTTCAGAGTAAGATCTGTAATATATTGCTTTTCAATATAATAATATTATCCCTCAGTCAATTAAAACCGAGCCCCTCATCGTAAAGGAATTAAAAAGAAAACCAATCCTAGGTTGGCCGGAAACTCCATCATAGGCCAAAGTTGAGGAAAGACTTGGAAAGGACTGTTCCACCTTGTTTTTTACTTCCAGCAGCACATTTTAATCCCACAGTTGAATAAATAGGAGTGGAGGTGGCTGTCATGAGAACTCTGCATCACTGTGACTCTACGGCAAGTCATCCGCGGTTGCTCTGCGTGGCAAGACAATACACCTTCTGATCAGTCCTGCCTTACTACAAGCCTATTCTGAAATCAGATGTGTTTTGGGTACTGCTCATAATTTCAGGGCAATGCGATTTCTGACCCCAGTAACTGTCATGGGGCATTGGCATATGCTGCTGTCAGAACTGCCCAGTCCCAGTAGCTGGCAAGCCAGATGATCATTTGGAGTTCAGGCCTCACACAGGCAACCCACCAGCCCTCCTTGATGTTGGCTGGACTGAACTTTTGGATTGAAATGACCAGTTGTGCAGACGCCAGGCAAACATGGGTGGAAGCAGCCAGATGCCAAATGAGTCAACTCCACTGACGCTCCAAGTCAGAGGCTGACTGCATCTTCTTTTTTTTTTTTATTCTGACATCGCAACGGCTGCTAACACATACCATAGACAACATAACTGTCTGTCTTCTCCATGGTGGCCTTTCCTTCTCTGCCTCCCTAAAGTGCTGTGTCCTGGACTATCATCAGTCTCATTTTACTCACATCATTTCCACACAGCCCATATGGCTTTCAGTAATTAGAGTTTTCCCTCCTCTTAAAAATGTTTTCTCCCTCCTGCTCTCTCCCTCCCTCCCCCCATTGGCCAATCATGGAAAGGCAACTCGACTGTTATATATTGATGGAAATAATAATACCTGATATTCATTAAGTTTGTTCTGAGCTAAGCACTGGTCTCAGTACTTCACATAAATTGTCTCATTTAGTCCCAGACAAGTCTACAAGGTGAAGTCTATTATCCTCTGGTACAGATGACTAGATCAAGGGGTAAACATGGCACATATCGTGCTGAAAGCCACACAAGATTCGCATCGTAGAACTAGGGTCTGATCCCAGGAAGTCCAACTTAGAGAGGCCTAGATTTCAGAGAAATACAATACAAAAAGCACAGACTTTAAAAGCACAGACCAAGGTTTCCTGGGAAGAAAGAATTGTGCCTTAAGCCTAGAACACTGAAATCTTGCTTGAGTTTCCACACATAGAGATACGCCTTCACAACTGTACAACCTGAAGGAATTTTATTTCACCGGCTTCCACAGGAATAACAACTTGGGTAGACTTGTTGTAGATCCTCTCAAGGAATGTAAGAAGGGACCATGTCAAGGTTCCTGGGGGCATGCAGTACGAGCTCTGAGTTTGAACCCAAGGATGCTGTTTTCACATGGGTAACTACATGAATACTCCTACTTGCTATATACCAAATTCCAGAAACATAATTACACCTTCCAAGTATGATGCCATGTCTTTGCCTATCAAAGCACAATAATTAGATGGTCAAGAACTTACTGTGTCTGCCCCTGGGGAAAGAGCAGTAAAGATGACATTCAGGGATCCTGCCTGGATGGAGATTATTACAATCTATAGAGAAGACAGACATTAAGTGAATGATTGTAAATAATTAAAGGAACAGTGACAAGAAAGGAATGTACTCTAAAGAAAAATACAGAGTGCTTTCAAGAAAATGGGGGAAGGGAGTAACTAATTTCCTTTAAACCCATGGCATCATTCATGGAATTTGAACTGAATGCTTTCAAAATCGCCTCAAATCCTGAAATCACTTAATAAATATTTCTGAATTAATATCCTAGACAAGGGAAATGAGGTAATGCTTGCAAACCAGAGAAACACGTGGCAGTTTCTTTATACTCCCAGGGTTGGGAGAAAGTTGAAATAAGTTTGAACAGAGAACGACAAGAAATACAGGGCACACTTTGCTGTGGTTACAGCACTAGCCAAACTAGCCGGATTGTTTTGGGCCTCACTTTCATGAGGCTTAATACAATCAGGAAGGGCTTAGACACCCAGCCAGGATAAATACCCCACCAGGAGCCTGATCAAGGAGAGAACCAAAAACCAACTAGCCTGGCGGTGCCCAGACACACATGTGGGCGGCTCCACCAGCCAATAACGCTGGCCTCCTCTGGGGGCTCCCCACCCCCTAACCAATCAACACATTCTTAAAGTTGCCTCGGGCTGCTGAAGCTCATAATCAGACCTGGGTTGGATTGCAAACATCTCTATACTGCCAGTGCTGGCTAATGTGATTAGGCACAGAGCATTAGCCAAATAAAAGAGATGGGGACCGAGGAGCCAGAAAGACAGGAAGACGAAGAGAAGAAAGGGAGTATGCAGTCCACAGAAGGGTGAAAGGAAGTGGAGAAAGGCCTCGTGACACCCCAAAAGGGAGGAAATTAAAAGTCAAAAGAACACTAGAATCTAAATCATTTATTGCTAAATCAAATCACTGAGCAGGCAGTCAGCAAATACTGAGGGTCTCATACATGCAAGTGCTCCATAATGTAGATGCCTCCGTGAACAAATACTGTAGTTGTGGTTCCTGCCTTCATCCAGCTCACAGCCCACTGGAAGGCAGACTCAAAACAAATGTTAGAGAGCCCCATGTTACAGGTACCCACCAAGATAGTACATACTTTTATAACATATTTTTTAGCAGGAAGGGATAACTCAATCAATCAAGGACCATAAACAACTACTACACTAGGGCTAATTCTAAGAGTCAACTTGGCTAAGCTACAGTGCCCAATTGTTGGTCAAACACTGGTCTAGATAGATGTTGCTGTGAAGATATTTTTACATGAGATTAACATTGCAGGGGTGCTGGGGATCAAACTCAGGGCCTTGTGCTTGCTAAGCAAGCGCTCTACCACTGAGCTAAATCCCCAACCCCAAGATTAACATTTAAATTAGTACACTTTGAGCAAATCAGATGATTCTCCATAATATGAGTAGGTCTCATCAAATCAGTTGAAAGTCCTTAAAGGCACACACTGAGGTTTCCTGGGAAGAAGGAATTGTGCCTTAAGACTGGAACACTGAAATCATATTTGAGCTTCCAGCCTTCACCTACTAAAATGTGGACATGTTAATCCCTATAATTACATAAGACTGTTCCTTAAAATCTCCTCTCTCTCTCTTTCTCTCTCTCTCTCTCTCTCTCTCTCTCTCTCTCTCTCTCCCTGCCCCCCTTCTCCAAATGCATACCTCCTATTGGTTCTATTTCTCTGAAAAACCTTGTCCAAATCATCCATTAAATATGCCCATTGATTCCAAGAGACACCTGAATTCCAGGACTGTCATAATCTGAAAAACTTGCCTTTCTTAGAACTGAGCAAATAAGTTGAGACAAGACTAGCCAGCATGTGGGGGATTACAAAGAACAGAATGCTACGGGAGTGTAGAGGAGCCAGTGGGAACTTGGGAGCATCAGGGTGTGCGGCAGGCAGAAATAAGAAGCATAAGGAGGCATTGCCAGCCAGAAGGCATGGCCCAAGTGGCAAACCAGAAGGGAGGAACTGTGGTAAGGACAAGAAAACTGGGTGTGCGGTCCACAGACTCACCTCCAACCCTCAACGCCAGTACCAGCTCTCTGAGCCCCAGCGCACTGGAGTGTCTTCTCTGGGACTCTCAGAGCTGCCCAGAGTAGAGCCTTTCACTGGTGGGCTGGGGCCTCCAGCTCTTCCATCCAAGAAGGAAGGCTGTAAACCTGTACCCCACTTGTGCAATCTCAAAAGGGTTAATTCATAACTTCCCCCTTCCCCCTCCCAAAGTAGTGGCAATCTTTCCTAATCATTTCCATTTCTATTCCTGTTTAATTCTCCCATTCCTCTCTTTGTTTTCATGACCTGTGGGAACCTGAACTCCAGCTGGAGGTAGAGTCTGCCTTTATACTCTCAGCAGATATTTAAGCAATTATCCTGTCACTGGGCCTTGCCTGGCCTCCTCCATATGGGTTGCTCCCAAGCAAGCATTTAGTTTCTCCTTTGTTCCAGTGCATGGAGTAAAATTGTTCCAGAAAGCTGTTGCCCTTGAGCAATGGGGCTGGGAAGATGGGGGTAAACTTGGTTAGGACTCCTCAGTGTCAACTCAGAGGCACTTCTGCTGCCATCAGCCTCTGGCTCTGCCCACCCCATGCTGGTCATGCTGTCTCCCTCTAGCAGCAGAGGGTCTAGGATAGGACTCACATCTGCACCATGTCACAGCTCAGGTGGTGGGGAGGACAGGCATACGACAATGTGTTAAACTCTGCCTGCTGACCCGGGCCTGCACATGTATGCTGTCCTCCAGGGCTCTCCCTAGAGGCCAGGGACCAGGCAACTAGAGAAATACATTTAGCCCATCAATTTGCTGTGACCTGAAGAGATGACCTCAGAGAGGGTGTGCAAGGAGAACCTCCATTATTAGTTACCTTGGCTGCTGTAACAAATTACTACAAACTAGGTAGCTTAAAACAACAGAAATGTATTCTATCATGGTTCTGGAGGCCAGAAGTCCAAAACTGGTAAAGCTGGACTGAATTCAAAGTGTGATCCATCCGGGTCTAGGACAGAACCTATTCCTCACCTCCTCCAGGCCCTGGTGGTTGTTAGGACTCCATGGTTTCTGGCTCCATCACTTTAGTCTTGCCTCCATGATCGCATGGCCTTTTCCTCTACAAGTGTTGAATCTTTCTATGTCCTGTCTTATCAGGACTCTGGTGATGACAGTTACGATCCACCTGGATAATCCTTCAAGACCCTTAATCACACATGCAAAGACTTTGCCATAGGAGGTAACACCCACGGTTCTGGGGGTTGTGATATGGGAATCCTCGGGATAGCATTATTCTGCTACTAAACTTCCTGCTGCAATCTCATGCCTAATTTATCTCCAGGTAAGAGATGGGACTAAGAAGGAAGGGGGCAGGCTTTTCTGTAATCCAGTGCTAAAGTGTTAAAGGGGAACCATGATCCTCAGAGATAAGCAAGGGGTCAGGACCTTCACAGCCACAGAGTCAAAGGGGTATGTTCCGTTAGGATATGTCCCCGGTTCCTATGGCCACAGTGTCCCCATGTGGGCCTCTGTCTTGCTCTGTCTAGCTCCTGCTTTACCACCTGTGGTAAACTACAAAGTGCCCTCCAAGATATCCACACCCCATTCCTGGAATCTACAAATGTTCCCTTATTTAGAAGGGTCTTTGTATAGATGAAGAGTCTTGAGATGAAGCAATTACCCTGGATTATCTGTGTGAACCTCAGATTCCATAGCAAGAAATAGAGAGGGGAGGCAGTGTGACCATGGAGGCCAAGACTGGAGTGATGTGATCACTAGCCAAGGAATGTCCAGGCCACCAGAAGCTGGGAGAGGCAAGGAATGGTTTCTTCCCCAACCTCTGAGGGGAGAAGATGTCTTGATTTGGGCCCGGAGATACTATCTTCAGACTTCTGGCCTCCAGACTTCCAAGGGAATAAAGTTTGTTGGTAAGGTTAGAGCAGCCATGGGAAACTAAAACAATACTTGCTCTCACTTTTACCTTGTGCCCACCTCAGGGCTCTGACCACTCCCTGACCATAACTCCTGGCCCGCCTCATACCAAGATCGTTGTCATTCATCCCTTCAGGTGGGCTTTTAATCTTCCTGCTGACTTCAGCAGCAAAGACAGGTTTCCTTGCTAAGCAAGGTATACACCTTGTCAGAGGTCAAGTTCAGAGTTTCCAGAACAAGACCCTAGTGAAGAGAACCGAATACGAGGATGAACATAAAGGGCCACCAAACTCATAGTCTGGTCCCTTCTCTTGGCAACGCATCGTGTGTGCCCTGGAGAGTTCCCCAGAGTAGAATTATGCAGGAACACAACAACCTCAGAGACTAAAATAGAAAGTCAGAGCCGCATGCTCTCCCCTTCTCCTGTAGACGCCACTTTGCCTTCCTAACAAGAGTCATGGGTCTTCCTTCCCCTTCAGTGAGTCCCTCACATTCACAGAGTGCTTTCTGCTTTTACACATGTCTACTTCCACCACTTTGAGACCCACCCTGTGAGGCATACGGGAGTGTAATTGTCCTATAGTAGAGCAAAAAAGACTGAGCTGAGGTCCAGACATTTTGAAGGATAATACAATAGTCAGTCAAACACCACAGCCAACCTACTGACCCCGAATCCGACACTTCTCCCACTTCAGCTCACCTCTGCTGCTCGTGCTTTGGTGGCTCCTTCCATATAAGAGGTACAACTATGAAGAGGGTGACAGGGACGTTGTGCCAGGCAACAGCTCACTCTCCCACATACTACAGAGTCACTCCTTTAATCTTCTCAGCCACCCAGTGAGACAGGTACTACTCACTATCCTCATTTTATAAATGATGCAGCAAATGTGCAAGGAAATGTACTGCTTTGCCCAAGGCTTAACTGCTAGAATATGAAGGAATCAGGAGGTGAACCCAGGCAGTTTGGCCCCAAAGTCTGTGCTCTTAACACAAAGGAAGCTAGTGTAGCACCCCAAGACTTTTCTCCAGAGCTGGAGTTCCACAAAACTGTATTTAAAAACAATGACGTTCTAAGCGGTCTCCAAAACAAAAAACCAGAGGCGAAATGTAAATCAATTAGCCCCTTAGAATGAAAGTGATAGTGCTTTGAAAGTCCTCTTGGAAACTCTTTCCACCAGATGTGTCCATCCTTAATATGGTCATCATTAACCACACATGTTTTGGATGCATGCGCGTGCCTCTGTGTGTGTGTGTGTGTGTGTGTGTGTGTGTGTGTGTGTGTTAGCTCGTGGACAGAAAGATGAGGGGCAGACCCTCCAGATGGCTCACCAGAAACCTCACGTCAGGGCTCTCTCCGTGCCCCTGCTCCATCAAAGGGACTTCGAGTTTGGAGTCTGAGTGAATTAACAACATTTCTGCTCTCTATTTATCTCCCTTCTGACTGTGATAAATAGCCTTAGGGAACCCTTGCTTCCCATTTCCGGGTTGAGAGAAAAATGAAACATCCCTGCCTACATTTCACACCAACATGGTGAGTAGGGTTTATATTATATTAAAAGGTCACTCTATTCCAGCCATGGTCGATGATTACAGTTTCCCAAAAGTAGCAAGCGTGCTCGTGGCCACCATTCCAAAGACTTCCAAGTCATCTGAGCCAGCTGGAACAGAACGCCAGCGCAGTAGAGCAAAAACTCGGCCTTCTCGGTGGGAACTGACAGTCCAGCCCACTGTCTGATACACCGGCTGAGAGAGCAAGAAAGAACAGGCTAACGCCGAATGAAGGATGTGTTTGGGGAGGACTCAAGTCAATCCTTTTATTGTATAAATGTGAAACTGAGGTCCAGAGGTGGAAAATCATTTTTCCAGGAGCACGCAGCAGCATAGCAGCTGTGACACACTGGGTGACTTGCGTGAAACGCCATGCAGAGTACAAACAGAAAAGCCGGGCAATATATAAAAGTTACCAGGCACTGAAAAGTTTGCGAGACAGAAAAAGATTCACAGGATCAAGACTGAGGGACTATTAAAAAAAGAAACCCAGAGAAGTCCATCTGACATTTTAGGCTACTTTTCTTTCAGGCTCTAGGGACTCAGCCAACTCTCAGAGAGGTGTCTTAGAGGTATAACATTAGTAGACCGTTTAACAGACTGTCTTGGGGACAAGGAAAAAAACATAGAGGTGTTCAGGATCCACCAAGACAGAGGGGTGGATAGTATCCTGAGCTCTGGACATGAAGGGACATAATCTTATACTAGGAGAAAAGTCGAGTCAAAAAGTGGGAACCAGTCCTCACAGGAGCTAAGTCAGGTGTGAACTACCCATCTTCATTAGATTGAGGTGATCTTACATTTCTAAGGGTTTCTGGCTTCCAATAAGATGGAAATTAAATCCTCTCCACAGGAAGATAAGTTTATATGGCCTCAAACTATTTCTAACTTTTGTTCATATAAAATACCTGGTTCTCAATCAAAACTAACTAGGCATACAGAGGACCCAGACAACAGAGCTATTAGACACAGACTTTAAAATAATTATTCCTAATACATTTAAGGAATTTCTAAAACCTAGATGGAAAAATTCTATTTGAAAATGTTTTTAAAAGAAGGAAATAAAGCTAAAGAATAAAGTAAGTAAAATTTTTAAATCAATGGATGATTTTGAGAATGAATTAAACAACTAAAATGTGAATTGATTATCTGGAAAATAGGTCAGAAGAAAACTTCCAGAGCAAAGCAATAAAAGATAAAAGGATAAAATGTAGAAAGAGGAGAGTTCAAGATAATTCAAGATTTATTGCATAGGGGGAAAAAGGTCTAAGAATTATAACTGCTATCACAGAAGAATAAAGGAGAAAGAATGAGGAAGAAGAATATATAAGATCTTTTTCCAAAAATGCTGAAAGACAAAAAGGCACAGCATTAACTATGAATCTCAAGTAGGATAAATATTTTTTAAAATTAATCTTATTCATACATCAGAAAAAGCTGATGATTAACCAAAAAAGAGGGCTTCTTTAAATTAAAAAAGAAAAAACATTGCAGAAACAATAGGATTCACATTTGGCTTCCTATCAGAGCCAAATCTGACTATAATGTAACCATTTTCTTAAAAGAAAATAACCATCATTCTAAAAAACCTATACCCAGCTAAAATATCTTTTAAAAAGAACAAGTAAAATCAAAATTAAAAACTGAGAGGATTTGTCAGTAGATATGAGCTAAAAGAAATTTCTAGAGATAAAAAGGATATAATCCCAGATGGAAATTTAAAGATACAATAAGACCTAAGAAGCAACAGAAAGGGTTAACAAACGGGCAAGCTAATTGAATAGTTACTATCTAAACTAATAAAGTGGCTTGCAAGACTCAAAATATCCACAAAATAAAAATTTTATTATAATAGCATACAATTGAAGGTGCACAAATATAGTGTCCTGGTGTTATGGTTCGTGTCTAGATGTCCCCCAAAGCCTCATGTGGTAAGAGATAGCTGGATCTAGAGTGTGTGATTACTAAATTAATCCACTGATCGGTTTGGTGTGGTTCTGCTGGGATCAAGAATGTGACACTAAGATTAAGGGTATTAGGATTAAGGGTGGGAGTGCTGCCCACCCTAAAGACAGGTAGCCTGGATAAGATATAAAATACAGGAAGAAGCTGGTTAGCCCCCTTGCTTGCATCCCTTGCTCACCAGGCTGTCTTCTGCTGTCTGCCATGCCACCCCGCCTCAGACCCAGCTGATTGTGGACTGAAACCTCTACAAACTGTGAGCCACATAAACCTTTCTTCCCCTAACTTTGGGTGTCAGGTATTTTGTCTCAGCAACAAGAGAAAAGTAACTAAGACACCTGGGATACTCATTTTATCCAAAAAGTGATGGAAGTGTTAATTTGTTTTATTATACTTGTTATATCAAGGATATATATGTAAATTTTTTGAGCAAACACTATAATAATCACCAAAAATATAGCAGACAAGCTTATGAAGTTCAAAAATAAAATAATACATCCAAACAAAAGAGAATAGAAACAGAAAACTACAGGTGAGACAACAAAAATAGTAAGAGCATATTCACAAATACATCAAAAGGCAAATGGACAAAATGCCCTAGTTAAAAGAGAAAGACTGTTAAACTGGATGGCGGCAGGCCAAATCCCCAAAATATGCATAGGCTGTCAGTGAAACTTACTGAACACAATCATACAAAAATTCCGAAAAGATAGAAAAGATAGACTCTGTAAATACCACACAAAATACAGTTGGCAATTCTACATTCATACCAAATAAGTAGAATTTAAGGAAAAATTAATCATGGAGATAAAGAATACCTCACAATGATAAAAATATAAATCATTCAGTTGACCAGGAAAAATGTATGACATTCTACATTTACACATAGATATTAATTTACACAAAGGCCACCACTGGCTAGAACATCCCTGGCTTCAGAGGATCATCATAAATGAAGACAAGGGAAGAAGGGAGGAATGACAACCAGTTGAAGCAAGTCATAGAAATAAGTGGACTTGGAGAGAGAGAAATTTAAAAGAGCCGAATATGAAGGAAAATAATTTAATGAAATGGAAGAAGAAGAAAAGAAGAGGAAAATATGACGGAGCAAACAGCTGAAAGTAAAATGCTGAGAGAAAAAGAATGAAGTCACCTCTGAGCCATCTCCCCAAGCAAGCTCGGCTCGTTACCCTCCATGCTCAGACCTTCCTACGGCACACGGAGTGAACAGTTGCCATCAGAAAGCTGCCTTTGTCCATTTCAAACACCAAACACAAAACTAAGACAAGGAGTCATGACCACGAACCACCTTTCCAGCTTCAGAACTTGAACTCTCCCCACACAGAGCACAAAAAATCGTGCATTTCTTTTCTGCCTAGAAAAGTCTAGATGCAGCAGTCTCACCTGCTGGGGTCTTGTCAAAAAGAAGACCAGAGAGGCTCGAAGCCAGGGCAGGACTGAACTAACCTATAAACTCAACTTCTCACCTTCTCAGCCATTTCCTCTAGATCTGAGTTGACTCCTGGTCAACAGGACACAGAAGATTGCTTGGTAGCAAATGTTGATTCCCTGTTCTCTACTTGCACTTAATGTTTTGCTCTGCTTCGTGGTGCTTTTGAGGCTACTTATCTATTTATTTATTGGAGGTGATATAGAGGAGTCATTACTCATGAAACAGAATTTTTAGTAACAGTTTTGAAAATGCTGGTCCTCTGAGCCTGCAACTATAGAAACTCTATTTAGACTGTTGATGCAGTATTTGTAAAAATTAGGGGATGATAGAGAAGTGATTCATTTATTCAACCAGTAACAGTGAACAAAGCAGATGTAATCTACCTTAACGGAGCTCTCATTTGAGCAGACAGAACATAAAAAGTTGAGCAAAATAATTACGACTTGCAATACAACATTGGGACAAAAACATAACTGGGGCGGGGGAGGTCTCTCTGAGGAGGTGGCATGTTGGCGAACTGTAAAGAATGAGAGAAGCCAACCATGGAAGAGCCAAAAACAGTTCTTAGCAAGAGCGAAAAGAACAAGTGTGAAGCCCCAGAAGCGATTCCTCAGTGTGTTTGAGCACTGAGAACCAAGCGCAAGGTGGGCTGATGTGTGGTGGACGGGCAGTGGGCAGGGCAATCAGGTTAGACATCCTCAGAGCCTCCGAGCCACGATCAGGGTTCTGGGCTTTATCCACCAGCCTGGAAAGCTTCCAAAAGGTGGTAGGGTCTTTTAATTTGGGGAATCTAGTTCGATTTTTTTTTAAATTCTTTATATCTTCTAGAAATTACTCCTCTGTTCTAGGACCAGTGAGCAAAAAATTTTTCCCATTCTGTAGGGTGTTTCTTCATGCTCTTGTTCCCCTTGCTGTACAGAAGCTTTTTTAATTTGTTGTAATCCCATTCGCAGAAAGAACAACTCACCATGTCATGCTCAGGTGTGCTGTCCAACTGAGGTACAAGATGTAACATTTGGAAAATAGTCATCTACAAAATCTCCAATTTCATTTCGGAAGCCACCTGTTAAGGGACACCCTGATTCTCTTCCAATCTCTTCAAAACATTCCTCTTCACTCAAAGATGGGTCCCGATCTTTCAGTATAAATAATTTACGGTCCTGATTCTTTGTATTATTTCTTCTTGCAACTGGGGTTCCGTTCAGAAAGTCCTTGTCCATGCCAATGTCTCCAAAAGTTTTACCTGTTTTCTCTTCCAGCAGATTCAGTGTTTCTGTTTTTATATCTAGTTCTTTAATCTCTTTTATTTGATTTTAGTAGAGAGTGAGAGATATGAGTCTACATTCATTCTTCTACACATGGATAACTAGTTTTGCCAGTACCAGTAAAAAAGAGTAGGAAATTGAAATGAATAGATACTTCTCAAAAAAAGAGGTACAAATTATCAATAAGTACATGAAAAAGTATTCAGCATCTTTGGTCATTAGAGAAATGGAAATCAAAGTGACGCTGAGTTTCCATCTTACTCCAGTAAAAATACTAATCATGGAGGACTCAAAAATAAATAAATAAATAAATGCTGGTGATGTTGTGTTCTACATTGTTGGTAAACTAGTAAACCATTATGGAAATTAATATAGAGACTCCTCAAAAAACTGAAAATAAAAATGCCACTTGATTCAGCCACACCTCTTCAGGGTATCTTCCCAAAAGAGTTGATTGAAATCACCTTACATGATACATGTTTATAGCAACACAATTCACAATAACTGAATTATGGAAGAGGCCTGTATCCCCATCAACAGATAAATGGATAAAGGAAATTACATACACAATGGAGTAGTACTCAGCTATAAAGAAGGGTAAATTTGAGTCATTTGTAGGAAAATGAATGGATCTTGAGATCGTATTGCTAAGTGAAATAAATCAGAGACAAAAGGATAACTATCACATGGTTCTTCTTATATAAGAAACCCAAAATATAAAAAATTTAAAGAACAAAACAAGAGAGACATGATAGGAAACAGGAAGGTAGACCTTGTGGAGCTGGGAAGGGCATCTGGAGAAGGTGGGAGGGGAGGCAGGGTAAAGGGGAGTAAAAATGATCCAGAGGCGTATATGTACAGTACCAATTCCTAAAATGAGTGTAATTATTATGTATCATAAACATATGCTAAATTTTTTTTAAGCTGATGGACTGGGCAAGCTAACAGATGATGCCATAAGAATAGGAAGGGAGAGAGAGACTAAATATATGAATAATTACAAACCAAGGTGGTGGATGATTGAATTACTTTATTGCCTTCAGTGAACCAAATCTATCTATGGCAGTGGTGGGGAACATGTGACACTGTGTTATTTGCTGTTCTCTTAAGACAAAAGATGTTAATGTATGAGTTGTTTCTTCTAAATTAAAACCTCCATATTCAGGTTTAATTGCATTGTTGGTACTTTGTCATAGATAAGTGGGTTTTGAGTTGCAGTTTGGGGGATCGTCTCTAAAAGATTCATCAACCCTGATGTATAGAAATAGAACAGTTTTAGAAATACAGTTTTTAATTTTTTCATTCATTCTGCTTTTAATCTTCAATAAGTATTTCTAATTCATTTTGCAAAAGGTAGAGGAGCAATTTGATCTGTTAAGCAACCACAAGTCACAGCCCTCACGAGCGAAGCAGAGGGACTGCGAAATCTGAGGAGCTTCTTGGCTGGAAGTCGCCAGCCCCACAGCCAGAGTAGCAATACCCAAGGATCCCGCACAGCGCCCAGGCCCAGCCTCAGGCACACCACACTTGTTAGCATGATGCCCATAATGCTGTACAAGAACCAAGACTCCACTGACCACGTACTGTCCCTGTTCTAGGCCCCCTCAGGACCCTGAGCATTCCTCTTATTTTAATGAGTCTCCATATAAATTTACAGAACTATGAATGTTTAAATCCAGATATGCAATTTAATCTATTTTGTTAAAACACAAGTTGTTTTAATGTGGTTTTAACAGCTTTAAACTGTGGGTTATAACTGATACAAAGTCAACTATATAATTTTTAAAGTAGAAGTGCATCCATGAAACCATTACCACAATGAAGACAGTAAACACAAATGCCAGTAAGCAAAGTCTCTCCAAGCCCCATTGTCCTGCTTCTTCCCTCCTACAACCACTACAGGCAGTTTTTCTTCTTCCTTTCCTAACTTCACTTTTTTTCTCTTTCTTGTCATATTGTACTGCCTAGAGCTTCCAGTAAAATGTTAAATAGAACAGATATCTTGGTCATGTTCTTGAACTTGGAGGAAAAGCACAATCTCTTATCATTCAGTATGTCTCTAGCTGTGAGTTTTTCCTGGATGTGCATTGTTTTAAATTTACTTTTCTTCTTGTTTTGCAAGGTGTTGTGTTAGTCAGGTTTCCATTACTATAATAAAATGCCTGAGACAATCAACCTAAAAGAAGGGAAGATTTATTTTAGCTCATGATTTCAAAGGTTTCGATCCAGATTTATTTGGCTCTGTTGCTTTGGGTCTGAGGCACACAGTACTTCATGGTGGGAGTGTGTACCAAAGAAGGCTTGGTCACCTTGACCAAGAAGCAGACAGAGAACAAAGGACACACCCTTCAAGGGCACAGTGATCTAACTTCCTTCTACTGGGGGCCACCTTGTGAAGACTCCATCACTTCACAGTAGCACCACAGGCTGATGATCAATGCTTTAACACATGTGCCATTGGCGACACTTCCAAACCATACCAGGCACTTAAAAGAGGGATGAAGCTGAATTTTGTCAAGATGATTTAAGTCTGTTTGATTTATTTTTGCATATACTGAGATGATTGTCTTATTTTAAATTTTTCAAATTTTTCAAATTTAAATTGGTGATTGCCAAATTGGTCACCATATGTCAAATCGATATTGCATTCCTGAGATAAACACTGTTTGGTGTTTATCCTTTATCCTATTAATAGGAAAAAGGATAATATCCTATTTAATATATCCCTTATAAACCCTAAAGTTTATAAAGAATGTTTGCATATATGATATGAGGAATATTGATCTGGCATTCCATTTTCTTGTAATGTCTTTGTCAAGTCTTGGTATCAGTGTAACAATGTCTCATAGATTCAGTTGAAAAACATTTTCTGCTCTTCTATTTTTGAAGAATTGAAGTTTGTGTAGAATTGAAATTATTTTTCGTATGTAAATGGTAAAATTGCTCCCCCGTGGAACCCTCTGGATCTGGAGTTTTCTTTATGAGAAGGTTTTCAACTATAAGCTCCATTTCTTTTATACAGGATTATTAAATTACCTATCTCTTTTGAATGAGCTTTAATAGTTTGTATCTTTTAGGAAATGTGTTCATTTAATCTAAATTGTAAGTTTATTGACTAAAGTCCTACTCTACTATCTGTTAAATAGCTACAAAATCCACAGTGATAATTACTTTCTTGTTCCCGATATTGGTAATTTATATCTTCTTTTTCTCTTGATCAGTCTGGATGACGTCCACCAATTTTATTGATCTTCTCAAAGAATCAGTTTATCATTTCATTAATTTTTCTCTATTGCTTTTCTCATCTTTTAAAGTAATTCCCACTGTGATGTTTATTTTTTTCTTCTAGTTACTTAGTTTCTTTTGTCCTCTTTAATTTCTCAATGTAAAATGATCATTGATTTGCAACCTTTTTTTCCCACATCTAATATAAACAATTAAGTACTATAAATTTCCCTTAAATACGACTTTAGCTGCTTCTCACAGGTTCTGATAGATTATATTTTTCATTTTTACTCAATTTAAAACACTTTCTAATTTCTCTTTTGATACCTCTTTGACCCATGGGTATTTTCAAATGTGCTATTTAACTTCAAATATTTGAGGTTTTTAAAATACTTTTTTATTAAATTCAAATTTATTTGCCCCATCGTCAGAGAACATATTTTAATTTGATTCGTTTTAAATTTATTGAGGTTTATTTTATAGTCCAGAATATAATCTATTGTAGTAAAAAAAAATAATCCATGGAAACTTGGAAAAAAATGTATATTCTGCTGTTGTTGGATAATGTGATCTATAAATGTCAATTAGAACAAGTTGGTTTACGCTGTTGTCCAAGAGTCTTATATCCTTACTGATTTTCTGTCCACTCGTTCTATCAAGTGGTGGAAGAAGACTGACTATAATTGTGCAGTCATCTACTTGCAGCTCTCTCAGTCTTTGCTTCTTGCATATTTAGGATTGTAATATCCTATTGAGGAATTGATGCTTTTATCAATGTGAAATAATATCCCCTATTCTTGATAATATTCTTTGTTCAGAAATCTACTCTTTCTGATATTACAATAGCAACTCCTGGTTTCTTCGATTAGTGTTAGCATGATATATCTTTTGATGAGGGGGGTGGTGCTGGGGATTGAACTCAGAGCCTTGCACTTGCTAGGCCAGCACTTTACCACTGAGCTCAGTACCCAGCACCAATACCTTTTCCTATTCTTTCACTTTTGACTTCTTTGTATCTCTAATCTCAAGTAGGTTTTCTGGTCTAGGATTTTTTAAAAATCTGGTAATTTTTGCCTTTTGATTAGGATTTTTGGAACATTTGTATTTAGTATGATTAATGATATGGTTGGTTTTTAATCTGTTGGTTTTCTGTTTGCCCCATCTATCCTATTTCTTTGTACTTCTCTCCCACTTTCTTTTGGAGTAATTACATTTTTACAGGTCCATTTTGTTTGCTTGTTGCCCTGGTATATATAACTATTTGTTTTTTGTATTGGTAGTTTCTTTAGGATCTATCCTATTCATCTTTGATTTATCATAGTCTACTTCCAAATGGTATTACAACTTTATTTCTGGGTATGTCTTTGAGGGTATTTCTGGAAGAGATTACCATTTGAACAAGTAGGCTAACCAAAAGGGATGTATCCTCACTAACATGAGTAGACATAATTCAGTTCATTCAGGTCTTGGACAGAAAAAAATAAGCCAGGGGGAAGAAAAAATTCTCTCTTCTTGAGCTGGGATACCCATTCTCTCTTGTCTGCAGATATTGGAGGTACCGATTCTCAAGCCTTCAGACTCCAGGACTTATACCAGCAGCCCACACCCTTATATCACCTTCCCTGGTTCTCAGGTATTGGAACCAGGACTCAGCTAAGCCATCAGCTTTGCTGGTTCTCCAGCTTGTAGATGGCATATCACGGAACTCCTTGGCTTCCAGTATTACACGAGTCAATTCTCATAATAAATATACTCTTATATATCTTTATTTCTCCAGGGAACTACGACTAGTATAGTTCATAATTACCTTAAAAGTATACATATCCATTTCCCTCTAGGGTTCTCAATTCTAATGGAAAATTTTATCCATTATTTGTAAATACATTTTTTTAATTCTGCTCCCTGTCCTACCCTTTAAGGATTCCACTTACACATACATTAAATCCCTTAGTTGTTTCACAATTCACTGATGCCTTGATAATGTTGTTCTGTATGCTTTCCTCTTTGTGTTTTATTTTGGATAGTTCTTATTGTTATGATGCTTTCTTCTAAAATGTTTAATTTCCTTTTAATCTCATCCACTGTATTTTCCATTTCAGATGTTACCCTATTTATATCTTTCATGTCTCTACTTAACGTACTCAATTTTTCAGCTATTTTCTTGAACTTACAAATTTAAAAGTTACAATTATTTTAGTGTGTTTTTCTATAAATTCTGTCTTCTGTGATATTTCTTAGGGGGTTTCTACTGATACATTTTTTTCATGAGCCATATTTTCCTGCTTCTTTTGCATATCATGTAACTTTTTATTAGGCTAGCAGATATTATGAGTTTCACCTCATTGGGTCCTGAATATTTGTATAATCCTATAAATATTTTTGCGATACAAATAGGTTGTTTGGAAACAATTTGATCTTTTCAGGATGTTTTTCTTAAACTTTGTTAGATGGGAGCAGTCTTTAAACTAAGGCTAACTTTCCCCACAACTGAGACAATTCTTACAACTCTTCTCAGTATTCTACTCAATGTCTTATGAATTATGAGGCTTTTCCACACTAGATGAAGGGATCACTAATTATTCCTGGCCCTGTACAATCTTTGAAGCTATTTTTCTTCTAATCTGTTTAGATGACTCTTTCTCTAGACTTGCGTAGTTTCTTCACAGGCTTGTGCTGCTTAGCCCCACTCCACTGACGATTTGTGAGGACCCTCAGCAGATCTCTGAAGGCCTTTCTCTCTGTGAGTCTCTCCACCCTGCTATTTGACCCTGTGAAAACTACTCAGACTTCCAGGTATGTCTTCTACCCTCAAGGAAACTGTTGGAATCCACTGCGTTTCCTTCCACTGTACCATAGCCTGGGGTGATCACAGAATTCACCTTACTTGTCTCCCAGAGTTAGGGATCACTGTCTCTTGTTGCCTTTATGTCTAATGACTTGAAAATGATTATTTTGTTTTTTTCCCACTTTTGCTCTTGTTCTGGCCTTGACCTTGTTACTCAATCTTAGTTGAAGAAAAAATCGAAAAAATACCTTTATCATAGGACTTCCCACGTCTGCTTATAGAACTGACTTTCACAAGATCAGACTTTCTTTGATACTAAAGAACACAATTTACTCACCACTATATATATATATATATATAAAATGTTTTCACTTGGTATTGATTAAACTGAGTTATTATAGTAGATTGTGCCTCAACAATTCACTGAGCATAGGACAGGCACTGCCCTTTTGCCTGACATAGAGTACAGGAGCCAGAATTTCAAGTTTTATCCTACTTCTACCACTGAAAGTTCTGTATAATTTTGGACAAAATATACACTCTCAATGGGCCTCAATCATCCAATGCAGAAAACTACACTTGCTAACTTCACACTGTTGGGATGAACTTTGTAAGTTATAAAAATTCACCTAAACAAAAATATTACCAAAGAAAGTACCTAAGAAATGAATCTACCTTGAAAGACATTTTTAAAGTTAATATGATTTGACATTCAGCAGCACTACACTCAGAATTGTCAAATGCTAGAACTCAGAAGGATCCTTTCACATTTCACAGTCAGGAGAACAGAGGCCCAGAGAGGTTAAGTGGTCTGGGCAGGCCCACACAGACAGTTAGTGATGGATTTGGAGCGCTTCCTACCATAGAACCATGCCTTCAATTCCAAACCACCACATTCTTTTTCACTGATTTCTTTTCACTTAGTCTTTGGCACTCCCAAAGATTTCACAATCTCCATGTGGTACTGTATGTTGCTGTGGATGAAGTATATTCCAATGTCGTACTTTTTTTAAAAAAAATGAGAAATCCAAAGGTCACTTGCATAACTGTCGTGGCAGTCTGTAGGAGACTGATTTACAGATGCAGGAAATATTCAGCAGCACAGGACTTCTCGGACAGTTTATAGTGTACTTCTTATGCCACATACTGGTGTTTGAAGCTGGAACACTGTTAAGGAAAGAAAACTCAAAACCAACATGTGCGTGCACATTTCACTGGTTAACCAGTGGCCATTAGAATTAAAATTAATACTACTATGTCTGCAGGCACATGCCTGACCAATCAAGACCAAGGGCTTGATGACAAAAATAATACAGGGCAGAAACTCAAGGGAGAAGAGTCCAGAAGAAACAGATGTGGGGCGAAATCTACCGAGCTCCCCCTGTTGGACAGGCTCAGACAGCGCAGACCACAGAAAGAAAACTGGAAAACAAAGGCCCCCAAAACACAATGTAGCACATTTCCAAGGGGCCTCCTTGCAGCTGAGGCTCAGTGGGGAAGATGAGACTGGCAGGAAGCCTGGAAGTAGCAAACACTCACAGTCTGCTCACATTGTGCCAAAGATGGATCACAGTTAGAGATTCTCCCACCATAGTTTCCAGAGGGGTTAGGGGGGGTGGTGAGTCTCAGCAAGGCCCTTAGAATAAACTTTCTGCATTGATGGTAGGATGCACAGTTTCTCCCTGGCACCTGAAAATTTTTTTTACAGACAAAGCCCCATTTAGAGGAGCTCCCAAAATGATCTATGTAGCCATACACATGAGACTTTGAGAATGTGCTGCCCCTTAGTTACTTAGTACACACCCTCTTAACTGGATATGGCAGCCCTGCTCTGATGTTTTGAGATGCAATACATAGGAGCTATTTGATATTCCACTTAATTTACTAGGGACCCAGTACTGATGCAAAACTAATCTCTGTAGTTCAAGCACCTAAAGAAAAACATTTTTTTCTTTAGCCAGGATTTGGTTTTTTGATATCTGGTTTATAAGACTGAAAAGAATAAGAGGCCAGCTAAGTCGAAAAATCTCTCTATACAGAGGCAAGTAAAATTCGTGCGTTGAAAGACTGAGAAAATGAAACTTCACTTGGATATAGATGAATATACTTGTGTATTTGTGTACCACTCAGGATAGGTTAGATTATGGCACAGTACTTTAAAACACCAAAAACCTGATACAAAACTACTATGTTTTTTTCTTTGTTCACACCATATGTGTGCGGCAGATCAACCAGAGGCTCTCACCCCAAGACCCCGGCTGATGGAGCAGCCACTATCTGGAACTTCGCCAGTGGATAAAATAAGAAGGAAAAGAGAGTTTCTAGCCACTTCCACTCACAAGCGACACACACTGGCTTCAGTTAACATTTGCACTGGCTACACCAGGACACTAGGCTGTGTCTGCCAGTAGCCACGACATGGAACTCTTCCCACAAGGATGGCAGCTGGCAATGGATAAATGATGACTCCATCTGCCCAGCATGACAAGAAAAGGTTTCAAAGAAATCAGTCCAGGAAGGTGGAGTAATATTTGGACACGACATGTATTTATTCACTTACCTAACTAAATGATTCCTCTTTGTCTTGCACAGTAACACTGCCCCGCACCTGTGGGATGACCCTCCATGTGTGTGGCCACCAAGCCATGTCCTCTGCTCATCAGGAGGGAAGCACAGAGAAGGGTTTGGAGTAGTACCTCATTAGGCACAGGAGAAGGGGCCCAGACACAAAATCCTGGAGATATAAGCAAAAACTGCGAACCCTGCTGAACAAGACGAGAGAAGAGTCTAGACGGGAAGAGCAGCACCAGATGGAGAAAGAAGAAAAACCCAGGATATCACTATGGGATGGTGAGGAGCAGAGAAGACATCAGAGAAGACAGGAGGTTGGTATCACAGCCTGTCCCCAGACACCAGCCATCAACTTTCCTCAGGTAGGAGTCTGTGGCATGGAGCCCTCGTACCCGGAAGATGCTCAGTGAATTCCCTGGCAAGGCCGCAGGCCACTCCATGGCCCAGCTGCCCTCCTGGGACAGTCACCATCTTCTCTCCTTTTCCATCCTGAATGGCAATTAGGAGAAGGTTAACTGAGTGTCTTTCTCCCAGGAATCCTCTTCCACTTTTCAAAATCACAGCATTAGCAAAAGAAAATCCCAGCTTAGGCTAACAGGTAGGAGCATGGTAGGGCCCTGGGAGCTGCTGCTGGAAGTGGGGAGATTGGGCGAATCTTCCCAGCGGGAGGTTAATACGCATCATTCGGAGTTGCAGCTGAGGCCCATTTGAGTGACAGGCGGCCGGGAGCTGAAAGAGCTGCTTGGATCCCAGAACTGCTGGCATGCGGGCTTGAAAGAGATTTATTTCAGGATAATTAGCTGGGAGTATTAAAGGTGGCCAGGAAGATCCTCAATTACTGTTTAGCAAACAGAAAGGAGACATACACATGCAAAAAAAAAAAGAAAGAAAGAACCAAAAATAAAATTAGAAGACCCAAATCCCAAATTTTTCCTCACTTGAAAGTTGCTGAATAATTGAAAAGAGAAAAAAAACTAAAGGCAACTTTATTGCATTCAGATCCACATGCAAAAGTGTCAGAGGAGGAAGGAAAGAAAGGGAGGAAAAGAACAGACTGGTGACAAGGCTGATAGCAAAAATCCTTTCTCCAAAATGGAGTGTTCAGGGTCTGTAGAATCTCATGCCGAATTGTTCTTACATCAAAAGGGAACTTCGCCACTACAAAAGGACCTGTGCCAACATAGTATTCTTCAATTTAAAAAAAAAAAATCAAATGGAATCCTAAAGTGCAAGTATTTAGAACAAGAAGTTTCACATTTCACAGACATTTGGAAAGAAGGAATGAAGGTAAAAAGAGGAAAGGAAGAGGCCCTACTACTTCATCTTCTGGTGCCCCAGGGTACATCAGTAATTTCATCTGGGGCCAGAGAAGGCCAGAGTCTGTAACCTTTTGGACTCAGCATAGGAGCTATTTTATTCTTCTTCCCACTTTTCCACCCTTGCTAGAGACAACAGTGCCCAAAAAGGGAGACAACAGTTTTACCTCATTTGGCCGTGAGAGGACCAAGTATAGAATTTTCTAGATCTTCCTAGCAACGAGACTTTTTCCTGATTTGGGACAGCATCTTCCTCACCGCATCTGGTCACTGACCTTAGCCAAAAAGGTAAACAGAGCTGTAGGCCATCACATGGCCTCAAGGAGGAGCCAGCATCCCTGACCCCTAGTATGTTCACTCATCCCCTACAAACACCATGACTGGTGTGCCCCGAAACACAGAGGCTCCTTGAAGAATGGAGCTTTCGGTTTTTATGAGCTCGGGTCTTGACTCAGAGTGTTTGAGAAGTCTTTAGAAATCAATGTCAGGCCCTTGGCTAGGGTGTCTGAGGAAAAGGGACCTGGGAAAAAGAAGACGAGGAGCCCAAGGGGGTAAGGAGAGGATAGCCAGGTGCCTCCCAGGTGCCGCCTTCTCCAAGTTGGTCAAAAGAAAATACTACACTCCTACTGCATGAGGATGACAGGTTTACGAAGAAACACCAAGGCTCTGGCCTTTCCTGTTTACGTCTTGCTGAAAAGATCTGCAAAACTTTTAAACACATGAAACAAGAGTTTACATAATTGATGAAAACATACATATATAGTAAAAATATAAAATATGCAGGAGACACACAATCTTCTCAGAGGGATGGAGCCTGGCACTTGGGCTCTGTCAAGTCTTTATTCTTAAAAAAAATAAATAATACTGAAGGGAAACAAGGAAACATAAATGGCTTGAGAACAACTCTAGCTCTGCCGCACACTCCTGGATTCCAAGAAGGTGTCAGAGAAGCTGTGAGATTCAACAGGGAAAGTTCTTTTCTTGTCCATTCAAAGCCTTGATGCCTTGTGACTCCCCAGATTGCATCATCAGGCCTGGTGTCTTGCCCCGTGACATCCCGGGGCTCCAGTGAGGAGTCCCCTTGTTCTCCAGGCCTTACTTTCTTCAGAGGATCCCAGCCTCCGCAGAGACCTGCTTCTTGTGTTTGCTCTGGATTCCCCACCAAGCCCATCCTGCAGCCGGCGGAAGCTGCACAGGATTCTGGGAGGAGATGAAGTTCCGTTTTTCAGGTGATGGAAAATAATTACCCAGTTTTCAAGGATGTCCACTAGAATAGAGTTTATAACAGGGAAAAAATGGAAACTATCTAAATATTTACCCACAGGAAATTATTGATATGAATTATGGCATAGTAGTTATATGGAATATTTTACAACATATTTGAAAGACTGAGACAGTTATGGAAGGATATCCTAGACAGAGTAAATGAAAAATTTAAATCCCTTTTTAAAAACATTAACATTCAAAAAAAGTAACACTTTGAACAAATAAAAAATATATATATATATACATATATATATATATAATTCATTCTATTGATTTACAGGATCAGAGGTGGGAGAGTCCACAACAGTCATGTGTGTGCTGGACAACCAGAGGATCCAGTAGCTACTCAGTCCAAAAAGCTGGAAATCTTAGAATAAGAGCATCGCAGATGCAGGGCCAGTCTTTACCACTCAAAAAAAGTAACACTTTGAATACTCAAAGTATATGCACTACATATACACTTTCACATAAATGGAATCATAGCTGGAGGGCCATATACAAGATCAGTCAGTATTTTGACGTGTGTTTCCACATCCCTCCACCCCTGTTAGGCCAAGGTGCCACGGACACACAAAACAAAACTTCCCATGTGACCCCTTGCCTCTTATACAAATGACACAGGCATTATGTCATCATCGGGCGTAGAAGTCTTTGTAGAAGAGCCAAGTGGCTAAAATGCCTCCTTGGGCACAAGACACAGTTTGTCCCTCTCTGGGTCTTATCTCTGCCTAAGGGAAAGGCACAGGTAAGGACAAAGCCGCACCTGAAAAACCTGTGCCTAATCTTGGGGGCATCTCTCTCCCCCTGTCAATACTCTCTGCCTCTTTTTCCCATCCTACTCTGCCCTCACTCTCAAGTAATAATGAACCCCATTAAGTTGCTGGAACCTTCAAGAAGAGAGTTTGAAGACCAAAATCTCTGCCTTAGGGGACAGAGCTGGCTGCATTCCTGGACTGGAAGAAAGCAAAAGAACAGGACATAAACTGATATCTCAATAATTATTGGGAGGAGAGAGAGAGAGACTGAGATTCATTTGAAGGAATGGGTGCATACAATTACAGAGTTGACAAGTCCAGAACCTGTGGGGTGGGCCAGTGGGCAGAAGACTCAGAGAGGAGCTGCAGCTAGAGTCCGAAGGCACTCTGCAGGCAGAACTTCTTTTTCCAGGAAGCTCAGCCTTTGTCCTAGAAAGAACCTCAGTGGACAGGGAGAGGCCCATGCACACTATAAAGGGTAATCTGCTTTATTTGAAGTCAAAACATTTATATGTTCATCTCATCTAGAAAAACTTTCAAAAAACCATCCAAAATAATGTTTCTCCAAATATCTGTGTACTAGTCAAAGTTAACTCATAAAATTAACATTCTAAGTAAGTAGGTAAGTAAAGATAGATGAGAGACACTTAAATGACTGGATAGATGACAGATAGATAGATAGATAGATAGATAGATAGATAGATATAGATAGATATAGATGGATATAGATGCAAAGCTATAGAAATCAGAGAGAGAGACTGAGGGGTTCTGGAAAGTATATTCCCACAGCGGTTACTTGCTTTGGGGAGACGTGGGGATACATTTCTTAATTATTTAAACTTTTTTATAAGAATATACTAACATTTTTTCTGGGTGTGTTTACTAATTTTACTAAAGAAAGAAAGAATAATGACTCTCGAGGAGTGAAAGGGAAGGAATGTTATTTATACCTTCGAACTACTGCCAAAGGAGCTCTGCTGCCCTCTAACAAGTCAGTGCGGCAGCAGTTGGTGTAACTGTCGCCTGTCGGACGCCAGGCACGTGCCAGGCACCGGAACCACCCTAGAGGGTCAGTACTGATAACCTACTTTGTAGACGAGAAAACTTGGGCTTGACTTGACTGCCATGAGCCTCTCTCCTGGTCACTCGTCTTCCAAAGTCCCCACATCTCGCGCCTCACTTGGGACAAACAAGGGACTCCCTCTACAAAGGGCACCTGTGTCTCTTAGAAATCTGCACAACAAGCATGTTGCAGCTTTTTCAAAGTGATTTCGACGTCCCTCCCGCAGCCTAGATAAACTTTCTGCTGCCCATGGGCCCTGGCCACAGCTGGCAGCAGGTTCCAGCCCAAGCGTGCCAAACGCAAATAAAGTTCAAAGGACACACACAGCCAGAAAGCGTCGGAGCTTTCTGTCCAGCTTCCAGACTTATTATTTCTTATTATTTCTTGAGAGCTTCCACTGCTCCTTTAAAAACAAGGAGCCTTTTTTGTGAGCTGCTCAATGGTCTATTTTAAACCCAAGGCTCTGTTTGTTTACGTTCATTGCTAGGCCTCGCCCTCTGCAATAAACCGCCCCTGGCACAGTGCAGAAGCGGGTAGATACTGCCGTTCACAGCCTTCTCACTTCAAGAAAGGGGATGGAAATGGAGCATTTTCGATTGTCCAAATTCTGAGAGGACCCTAGAGAAGAAAGTGCCAAGCTGAAAAGTCTAAGCATTTCTGGGGCAGGGAGTGAGCAGTATGTAGGGGCTGATAGGGAAAAGAGTGAATTCTCATCAGCTAAGGAAAAAAGTAAATGTGTGCATTTAGTCAACAAATATTTATTGACGCCAACTATGTGCCAGGCATCGTCGTAGGCACTTGAATAGATCCACAAACAAAACAAAGAAGCTGTCCTCGGAGAACTAAGATTCCAGTGAGAAGAAAACAAACAATAATTAATAATATGTTCTTTACATGCTATTAATAACATGTTAATACTCTTAATGAATAAGCATATTGGAGATGCTTCAGGTGCTTCATTAGAAATGCAAGACTTTTCCTAAAGAGAAGCCCAGGTCTTAATGTGACATTAGCCAGTCATTTCAAAGACTGGGACATCTAAACTCTGGACACTGTTGTTCTGACTGGGAGAGGGTGCTGGAGATCAAACTCCAGGCCTTGAGCTTGCTGAGCAAGTGCTCTACCACTGAGCTAAATCCCCAGCCCCGTTGGTCTGATTTTATCAGCTCCTCAATCCTCCTCAACATGTTGGGTCTCTGCTCACCAAGGCTGGCTGCAGCCTAACAAGGGACAAGGCCAGGCTGCCCCAGGCAGTTCAGGCCTCCTCCGGCTCTCACTTTTTTTCAAAGCCAGAAAGCTGCAAGTCTCCAGGCTGACATCTGAGCCCCTCAGTCTCCAGCCTCAGCCCCCTCAGGTCAGGGAGAAAGCAGTCTGAGAGAAAAACACGTTTACAACTGAATGGACTCTGCCTGCATCTGGCAAGTATTTGTTTTTTAAGTGAGAATAAGCCTATTTCTGGTGGGGGAATTTCAGACTTTGAAACCAGAATAAGCAAGATACTTTTAGGCCAAGAGGGCTTCAGGGCTCTTTCCTGGGACCGTAGATATCTCTGTCCTCGCCTCCCTGGGTTGCCCCTCGCTCTCCCTTTGCATCCTTCACTTGCCAAATTCCAGAAGCAACTCATGTATTCTAGGAACCAGCTACTATTAAAATGAGAATCAGGAGAGGGGAGTAGAGGCAGTAGACAGGCAAATATCTCATCAGAAAACCTGCACATTTGAACAAGACATTTGTTAAGCATGACTTTGCGTGTCCTTGGGAACAAGGGATCCACCACAGATTGTATCCCATGGGCACTGTAAAGGGATCCACACCTCCAGTGGTCTTTGACAAGACCTGTGATTGATTTCCCAGTTCATTAATGAATAGACCCGAATTGCACATTGCTTTGGCTCTAGAGAAAGCACATGAGTACAGCACACGTGGTGGAAAATGCTATAATTAAAGATGCAAAACAGGGTTCATTGCGCACCCATTTTCAGTGCTTGGAACTTTCTGCACCCATCTCCTTTGCAGAGGCACAGTCTGCAGGTGATGAGCCTCCAGACAGTGACAGTCCCCCCACTGGGGTCACACAAAAAAATGTTAGAAAAGAGGAGTTACAGAAAGAGAGAAGGGCTTCCTAATCTTGAGGAATAATGAAAAAGGCCAAATGAGGAAGGAGGGACACATCTCTCAGAATCAGGACCCCTTGGCTGGACCCCAAAGGTTGGCATGAAGGATGGTTTGCTGTCGGGAAGTGACACGTGGAAATGACATCACGGCTCTGGAAGACCGCATCTCAACAGTAGATCATTGTAATACCGAGTTTGACCTCTTGTACCAGGTTCACAGCGGTTTCTCCTGAGCCATTAAAAAAATAAATAAAATAACTGTAATCATAACAGAGACAAAAATGCTACCATAAATATGTAACAACCCTTCCCCGCCAATAGCTCCAAGGGAAGTGCCTGGGCGCACCTGACATCTCAGGGGTCAAACAGGTAGAGGAAACGGTCCTAACGGAGCAGGTGGCGAAAGGAAAGCAATGAAGCATAGACAGGTTAGGCAAGCAGCCCGGGGAACAGAGGCAGAGCCCCAGTCAAGTCAACACAGCACAACATCCCCAGGTTCCTGTTCAGATCCATTCTCCTCCGACTCTTCCTCCTCAGAAATGTCAAGCACATTGTGCAAGAATATCAGGAGTCCGTGTTGAGGCAGAGATTACTCGGTTTTCAGTTAATAAAATTATTAGCACAAAAACACTCCACCCAGACAAATGCACACTTCAGGGTACACCCTGGGGCCCAGGCACTCTAAAATAGCACACCCCCTTTTTTATTAGTGCATGTTTGTGATGCATAATGAATATATTTATTATGCATGTATATATTGTATACATCATTGTATATATATATATAGTATACATCATTGTGAGTGTGTGATATATATATATACACACACACAATCAAAATCCTTCTTGCATCCCGTGCTCCTCTTCTTCCCCACCCCCATCTCTACACCCCCTTCCCTGTTTCCTATTATCTTTTGTTTTGCTCTTTAAAGTATTTGCACTTTTGGTTTCTCATATAAAAGAGACCATGCAATATTTAACCTTTTGTGTCTATTTTATTTCACTTAGCAGTGTGATCTCCCCAGGTGCACCCATTTTCCTACAGATGACTCAAACTCATCCTTCTTTATGACTGAATACTAGTCCACTGAATACTACACCACTTCCAGACATTGGTTACTGTGAAGCTGTGAGGTGTTGCTCTTCTTGCTTTACCTTCTTGCCAGGACTCAGGCTTCGTTATGAGCACAGGGGAGCACCTAGGAAGGCAGAGGCCTGATGCCAGATAGAGAAGAAGGCACGGACTACATGATCAGAATTTTTGCCCTTTCTTAATCCTAAATATATGAACACGTAGGGGATGTGAGACTGAAAGAGAGCTCCTAGAGAAGTAGCATTAGGCGGGAATGCACACTCAGACAGTAAGATGCAAATTCCAATGATGCCAGGCTGGAAACACATTGCCCTAAACACCCAGGCTCCTTGGCCTGCTCAGAAATGCATTATGAAAACCACTTGGAATTCAGCCATGTGTGTGCAAATTACATACATAGAAGTACACATCTCATACGGATTTTTTGTGTAACATTTTAAGAGGACACTTGCTACACTGAACTAGGAGAAGTGAAATCAGAGAACTCTTTGGCCCAGGGTGGGGCTGGGACTCAGAAGGCCATGGGTCAGTGCCTCTGGTTTGGGCCAGTTCTGGAGAAAAGCGCCCTTTAAGGTTCTAGAGAAAAAATGTGAGAAGCTTCCTCAGTCACCTCTAACAGAGCTTGACCGCTTCATCACTAGAGTGTTCTTCCTTAAGAATGTCTGGCCCTTAAACCACGGCTAAAATAAGTTCCCTCCCTCTGTTGTCATTATCAAAAGCATATTTGCGCTTTTGGCAAATTTCAGTTTTTCTCTTCAGTACTGGTAGTAATCAAGGACTTCCTAGTAAGAAGAGGATAGCACGCAGACTTGTGTAAAACTAAATAAAAATTATGGAGAAGTATCTTTACTACAACCTAGTAGCATTTCTAGACTTGCATTTCTACCTGAAATTGATACCAATAGTGTAAGTTATCTGGCCCATACCCGTCTAAGAAAGTTTTGTTATGTAATACTCAAAATGCGTAGTTCAAGCTGTAACTAGAAATCTAATAGTAGTTGCAGAGTTTTGGGTATTCTATCCCAGCACACATTAGCATTTTTATATATATCTGGGTAAAACTAAAGATCTTAAAACTGAAGATTCAGTTATTACATGGTTAAAGCCACTGAAATGTCCGGGGTTCCCCCACTTTCCATTAGCCTTGTTGTAGGGATAGGAAGACCTTAACTTCTGATCCTGGCCTATCCACAAATGTGCTATACAGCTAGGACAGAAGGCTATCTGAACTTCAGCTACTTTTCACTTCGTAAGTGAAGGTGGCAGAGTAAACTGTCTTCAGAGGAACTAAATGTTTAAGATTCTATGTAATAATGTTGTGAAGATGAATTAAGATAAGGCTTGTGAACTCTTAGCTCAAATCTGGCATACAGTACATGCTCAATAAATGTTCGCTTTCATTAGCAGTGATATAAACAGTCTGGGTTCACCAACTTGAAACAGAAATTTCAGTGCTATTCCGTTATCTATAAGGATATCATGTTGAGCCCCAAGATCACGTAATTAAGTAAACTCACACTAGTTATAGAAAACTGTGGCTATACCCATAAGAGAGTCTATAAAACATAAGAGTCATGGGGAAGGCTTAAAGAAAACCACCAAAAGGCCCTTTAACGTCAGTAATTCAGTCTGTTCCTTTGTGACTGGACAGAGAGAACCCAAATCAGACCAATCTTGCATCTCAGTGAACCGAATGCTGAACATCAGTGTGCCTGCGACCTACTTGGATACTTCCTCACATGGTTTGTCTTCCACTCTGATCTCCCTACAGCCGCTTTTCCCACTTAAAGGCGTCCACGAAGTGCTCCACCCTTCATTTTTCCTTTGGCTGCAATTGTGGAGGCCACAGGTGGGAAGCCGTAAGACAGAAGCTCCCTGCATCCCACATACAGAAGAGCTGCCTAGAAGAGCTGCTGCCCTGCACTTGACGAAAGCAGGAGATCAACTTTCCTAGTGTGACGCCACAGCTATGTCAGGGTTTGTTCCTGTAGCATTACTTGTTGTATTCTAATTCATAGGGATTCCTGGCCATCGACATAATAAGGGAATGGATATTTACACAGGACCTGTACTGTTTGCCAGGCTCTGTGTTGCAACTCATTATTCAGCCATGAAATCAATTTAGTGAGTGGCAATCATGAGGTTCCAAGAAAAAATAGAAGAGAAAATATCAGGGGGCATTTTCAAAGTATAGGTAAAAACTGTTTTGTGAAAAGTTTGTGTTTCATAAACACACGTGTGTGTGCACATGTGCATGTGTGTGTGTGTGTGTGTGTGTGTGTTGGGTTGTTATGTAAACTGCATTTCACACTGTAGTTCGTGATCCAAAGAGTTGAGAGTCTCACAGCAATCTTACAAGGTAGGTCATATCTCCATGATCTCCACTCCATGAGGAAGGGCATCATTTGGGAGGTCTAAGTCATATGGCTACTAAGAGGTGGCACTGGCATTTGGGTAGGTGTGACTTCAGGCTTGCATGCTGGTCTTTGTCACAGCTGGCAGCCACAGGCCCACTGTCTCCCCATGAGGTACCTGCCTGCGCAGCCTCATCCCTACCTGTCCCTTCGCTAATGTTGAGGAGCCACATGTGAGCATTTCAGTGGCTTCTCTGTGGGATTTTTAAACAGATATCATTTTTTAAATCACCTGAGTTTCCCCACCAATCTGTAAAATAGCTCAGTTTCCATTTAATTTCTCCCAAGGGTCCCTTCTGTATCATGGAAGGAAAACCCAGAGAGAAGAGTTAGCTGATGCCAGCCCAACAGTGACAAAGGGGGATCTGATACATTGAAATCACGAGCACAAGATGCAGGAGAAAAAAAGCAGAAGAGGAACAGAATCTATTCTTATAAAGCAGATGAAGTAAAACAGAAAAACTTGAACTTTAACAAGACCCATCCATCCCACTCCTTCTCACTGATTCCTTAAGTGTATTTGTGGACAATTCTAAATGAAAATATGGATGCTGTATAGTATAGTGAAAATCAGTCTTAAATATTCCTGGGAGCTTTGCCCCTTTAAGTATTAACATATGTGCTATTCAGCTTGGCTCCTAAGGATCTGAGTCCCCGTTGTTGAGTGGGAAGCCGAAAGCAGCATTCCAGGTCTGAATCTTGGGTGTACAGGCAGGGTACCATGGCTACCCCAGGAAGAGAAGCGCAGGATCCCTCCCTACAGGGATGCGGATATCTGAAGCTCTGGAGAAGAGCACCAACCTCAGCCTTTATTGGGCGTGGATCAGAGAGCAAGGCACAGCCAAGTTCATCTCTGACCCCTACTACAGGGCCAGAAGTCAAAAAGAGTTCTGGAGGGACATTCAGGTTCTGGCTGGCGGCCTCCTGAGGAGAAAAGTGCTGCTTAGTAGGTGGTGGGTTGCAGATCTGTAACCTTTTGGCTGTCAGAGGAGCTTCCCGCCTGCAGGGTCAGACAAGTGTCAAACGACCAGACTTCTATGAGCATTTCTCACTCCACAGGGTCTATGCTATCCGGCTATAGATTCACCAGGAAACTCCAGAGATAAACCTCCAAGCCTCCTGAAGAGCCACTGTTACAAACAGGGAGATTGTTGGAAAGCCACATTTCCCCCCAGGGCAACTCCGCCTTCAAATCCAGCTAACAGACACACAAGGATGTGTCGGGACTCCCAGCCTCTTCCCAGCCGACAGGTGCCCCTTGAGGCAGGATCTTCCACCTTAGGTATTTCCAGCTCAAATGTTCCATCACGAACATGCGGGCCACACTGAGACTCACACATCCTGGCGTGGCCTCATCCACACCCCTCCCTACCCTCACCCAGAAATCAGTCTGATGTTCTCGCCTTTATCCCATCTTGAGACAGGAAGATGTTACTCACTAAACTAATGCGTGTATTTAAAAATCGCAGCTGACTCCCATAGTAAATTTGTGTCATGTTTTTATGATAGATAATATTTCAGAGACACAGTCCTGAGTGGAATTTTTTAAATCTTTGAGAAAAACGGTTTCTGTTCAGAAACTCAGCTGCCCAGCTCTCAGCTGTTACTTCCGTAGAGAAAACACATCCAGAATTCCTGCCCAGGTAACCAAGCTAGCCAGAGACTGGGACGCAGACGGACTCTGTGTAACTCATACCTACGGTGGGAAACTCCAGTCATAGTGCCGCACCTTTAAATCTCATTAAGCCCCTTCTAGGTATCAAAGGTGGCCGGTCATGCCATTTCCTGAGCCCTGTCAAGTGCAGGTTACAGGAAATTGACAAAAGAGCTTCCATTAGCCCAGCCAAAATTCACATGCCCTATTATTAAGATGCTGCCTAGTTTGATCACCCTCTTAATCTATCAAAACTCCAAAAGGATAATCTCTTAAAAGCTTCCCCTTTTCCCACCCTTCCAACCCCCAAGTCCTTTTCTTTGTTGCTTAAATCAAGGTAAGTTGATTTTGCGCAAAGTTTGGAGGAGAGACATGCTGGTAGCTGGTCGCTGACAAAAAACAAACATGAGACTTTTCTACTTGGAAACTATTCTTTTGATTCAAGACTGAATGTCACCACTTTATAAACAAAGAAGATGATTAAAACGCTGCCCTTTTTTTTTAACCCAGAATCTTCTCACAGTACCTGGCACTCTTAAAAAAAACACCCCAGTGGGCACCCCAGAAGAATACTCAAAGGGATTACATGCTTTTGGCTGGTTTTGTTTTATAAGCCCAGGGGCTATTGAAAGAAAATAGAGCCTTCTGTCCAGGTGTCCCTGCTTGGCAAAATAATGGATGCAGATTGATGTGATCTGGAGGTAAAAGACATTACACCCTCAGACCCCTGACAGGCACACTACCAGCCAGGCTCCAGAGAGGCCCTGAATAGCAGAGCAAGACTCGATTACACTCCAGACCTCTCTGGATGAGGTTTTTTCTTCCAGGCAGAAGCCCCTCCCCCTAGCAGCAGAATGGGTGTGCAAGATGGACCGCCTACATTGTTGATTTAAGACGACCAGCTGACAATACACTGTGCCTCCTTTTATTTATTTCTGCGAGATACATCTTTCTCCAAACTGAATTGTCTTTGATTTAAAAGCTGGGGTGTCTTCCCCCACTCCATTCCCCCCACAAAGAGACTGAATCCCAGCTCAACACAGCTGCTCAAAGGCAGCCTGGTGGCTGTTACCTACCGAGGTGAGCTTTTGTGCTGCCCAAGGAGAGACAAGAACCGCGCTGTGAATGTAATTTTTGATCATCCTTGTTTAAATATGCACGTGTCAATCAGAGAAGTTTGAAAAACGTTAAAATTACGAAATATATTCCTGCTCTATAATCAGTATTGTTTGTTATAGTGAACTGAGTAGTGATGAGGATTTCAATATGTAATCCATGGAGCTCACAAACATCTACTTCATATGTGCATTTAGGGAATACGCTAGGAAGGAGAACAAACAGAAGGAGGCCGCACTGGTCACTTGCAGGTTTGATGCTGGATCAGCCCCTCTGAAAAGGCAATAGCGATGATACGTTGTGACTAAACTGTCCCCACCCTGGGGGCATTTTTCAGCCAAACTCCCTGAATTCATCAGCACTTACTAGGTTCATTAAGTGATTGCCTACTGCCTCAATTTGACTTTCACCTTGTGTGGGACCTTGAAGAACTTAGTCTGAGCCAGCAAAGTTTCCACAGTCAGCTTTAAGTTCTTAACCATTGTGAGTACATGTACATGCGAGCGTGCCTTTGAGCGTGAGCGTGTGTGTGTGTGTGTGTGTGTGTGTGTGGGTGGGTGTGTGTGTACGTGCGTTCTTAAGAGGTTAGAGAAGGAGACAAGGGAGAGAAAGCCCATCAAGATACCTAGGTGGTAACATTAAGTTTACTGGAGAATAGAATAGGAAGAACCCTCGAAGACATAGGGGTAGGAAAAAAATTTATGAACAAAACCCAGACTGCACAGGAAACAATACAAAGAATCAGTGCTTGGGACCACATGCTATTAAAAAGTTTTTGCACAGCAAAAGAAATCACCAATAGAGTAGGGCGAAAACCCACAGACTGGGAAAAA